>PVJI01015533.1:0-40919 GCA_004026765.1 Micronycteris hirsuta
TCTTTCAAGGTCTACTTGTGGGTAGATAAACTCTGGCTTATTTTTTTTAAGACTTTATTCTTTTTTTGAGATTTATAACAAAATTAAAAAGAAGGTTGGAGTTTGAATTTAAAGCAAATATTTATGCAGCTCTTACTATGTCCCAAAGACTGTTCTACATATTTTATAAATATTACTTTTTTAAGAACCGATGATGTAACTAATGATATTGATCCCACCTTATAAAACTAAGGCACTAGGAGGTTAAATCACTGCCAAAGTCACACAGTGAGCAAGCGGCAGAGCTGGGATTTGAACCCAGACTATTTAGATCCAGAGACCATGTTCTTTACTACTGTTGGTGCTGGGTCTCAAATTGAAGTTTCTTGTATACAAAAGTCCTTGTCTTAACCACTGTAACATGCTAAAAATATAAATGATCACTATTGAAAGACAAGATTCACAATATAATGTAATTAATAGGGAAAAAGCTTCTAAAATTCTTGATTATATTTCAAAAGAGAAGATAGTATTTTCCCATGATATTTTTAGTAGAAAATTTCAGAATTTGATAGATCCGCAACTATTTAAGAATGAGAGAAACATTTTACAAATAATTTTAATGATATATGAAAAGTACTTGAGCAGAAAGGGAACATTACTTCATAGCATCACATTATTAAACATTGAATTATTTTGAATTATTCATACTACTGAATATTTTTTTCTAGAAGTTCAGTACATAGTTGTGCAGTTGTAAAGACAAGATGGTCTCCTTTAAACAGAAATCAGCAGCTATAGGAGAAAATGATTAAGATAAATGCACAAACAGAAAAGAAAATAAAAATTATAACAGCAACATTAAAGTTGTCTTTGGACCCAGTAAAAAGAATCATAAAGCTCCAGAACAGCATAACTGAGTAGACCCGGGAGAAGCAACAGTTGTGATATTAATGCAACTATGTATTCCTTACTTGACGCTTTAGAGCAAAAAAATAAAAATAAAAAACCCAAGTAAACAAACAACAGCAGTAGCAGCAAAAAAAACCTCATCGAGTTCCAGGCAAAATTAATAAAAAGTGATAAAGGAAAGAATTACCAGCATCTAAGTAAGAAATACAAGATACTTACAGATGGAAAAATGAAACAAATGTTTTATTTCTCCTGTACAAAAACAAATTTCAGGGAAAAGAATGGAAAAAGATATACAGCTACACGGGAAAGTATCATGGACCCAAAATTCCGTATCTGAGTAAGCTATTGGTAAATATGAGGGAAGAGAAAGACATTCGAGGATGTGTCTGGCTTCTGGAAATAAAGATGTATTTCACGGACTGAAAACAAAATAAAGAGCCCATTGCCCGAGCCCGCAGTCAGCCAACCAAAGGGAGGCAAGGGAAAACGAGTTCTGTTGGAAGGTGGGGGTGCCAGTGGAGGGGGACTAGCATCTGAGAATAACAACAGGGGAAGGAGAAGAACGCTAGACTTGGAGTCAAGACAGCCGAGTTGCGATCTTGGCTCTTCCACTAACAAGCTATGGGTCACGGGCAAGTGACTTTGTTTTCTTTTCCTACAAAACACAGAAGTCACAGTGAACGACGTGTATGACATTTCCAATGCCAACTTGGATAATTCTGTTAACAGAAAAATACAAAAAAGTATGTTCAAAACGACCTTCCATATCAGCTGTCAGATTATGTCTACAGGTTTTATCACTTATTTTAAAATAATATACATCAAAAAGAACTCATCTTACACTGTTAGTCTCCAAAACCTTTGGGGTAATCAAGGATTTACAACACTGGGGAACAGTGTTTTGGATAAAAATATACAAAAGCACATTTGGAAATATATTGTGAAATTCATCATGATAATGGAAAACAGACTTTAGAACTATTTAAAGGCATTGCACAATTCTAGTGGGAGAGGTGTAATCAACCTCTCTGATTCCCAAGGGGGAAAATTCCTCATCTAAAACCAGGCAAAAGCTGAAAAGACGAAACAGACCGTGGTTTGAACGAGTTTCAGAAGCGATGGTAAACAACTAGGTTATGCTTTTTTTTCCTTTTAATATGAAATGTTTCCTTCCTGGAAATGAACCAAATATTATTTCTTAATTGCTGCTTTTGTTGTTGTTAAAATAAGCACTTTCTCTTTTCAGAAACATTTTGGCGGTTACCAGCTACTATTACTGGAAGTGTCATGTTGTGCTAACATGAGATTCTTCTTCAGCTGGTAAATCAGCTCTTTGACTGAAGTAAATTAAAACATCAACGAGTTTGGAATTTGTAAAAGACAAAGAAGTCTTCATTCTCTCTGGCCTACCCATTAAACATCAATTCCTTAAAAGACTATTTTAGTTAATATTATGCTATACGATAACCTGTATTTCACAAATTCTTTCCTATTCAAAATCTAAGATTAATCTTTAAAAAATCTCTAGAATTATGAGGAGCACTTGTTCCTTGCTCAGTGGACCAGCTGCATCAGCTGCCTGCATGCTGTGCCCTACCCAACTCCAAGGATGCTCAGTCAGGTAGGTTACAAGGGTATCCAGGAGCCGTGCACCTCAAAAGCCCTGGGTCCTGGTAGGTCTAAGCAGGACACCAAGCAGGTATCTGAGCCCCCAGAGAAAGGCTCTCCATTATTACAATATTATACTCTTTCTGAACTTTATGGATTTGGTCTGCATAAGGAATCTGCTCCTACAAATAATTACACTAGGATTTTGAGCACAGCAATTCACTGAACTAAAAGAGAATCAATTTCTCCAAGGCTGAGTCAATATTTTCACAATAAGACAAGGACCTAGACATACATACCAGGACCCCCCCTTTTTTTATTAGACAGCCAAGATGCTTTCCATTTTCATCAATGAATTAGGTGAGAAGGCTTGTAACTGCCCTGGATTCTGCACATCTGAATGTGTGTGTAATGAATTAGCATCCTGCCAATCGCCCTGCAGTCGCTGAGCTCGTTTGGCTGGAACACAGACGATGGGGAGAAAACTGTGGATTTGAGCAACCGTGTGGAGCCATGGCACAAACGGCTCCCCAGCCGCGGGACACCATGTTGTAAACGTAAACACCTGCTCAGATCAGAAAAGAGATTGCTGATGGATTAGGACAAGTCTATCAAAACCCAAAGAACAAAACCCTCGGAAGACTGTGTCCAAAAGAGAATGCATCAGCCAAGTTAATGCCGTATGTTAAGAATTAACATATGTGCACGCACACGTACCCGTATATTCACACATAAACACAACCTGGCTGAGTATAGCATACGTACGCAAATTCTTTTCCATCGAAAACTCTGTGTTCCTAATTGTCATAAGGTGTTTACTGTCTGCATGAGGAATGTGAGATAATCCTCAGTTTTAAAATTAAAACTCTGTAGGCCCTGGCTGGTATGGCTCAGTGGAGTGAGCGAGGGCCAGTGAACTGAAGGACCCCAGGTTTGATTCTCAGTTGCGGCACATGCCTGGGTTGCAGGCTGGGTCCTCAGCTGGGGGTGTGTGAGAGGCAACCAGTTGATGTATCTCTCACACATCAGTGTTTCTCTCCCTCTCTTTCTCTCTCCCTTCCCCTCTCTCTAAGCAAATAAATAAAATATTTGAAAATAAAATAAATAAAATTAAAACTCTGTGTGCAAGCACTTTTAGGAGAGGCCTCTGGAGATTTTAGAATTATCTTTATTTATTCTTTCTAAAATAGCCAGTAACTCAGAATCATACGAAGAAGAAATTAAAATTTACTGTAGGGTAAACCACTCTGGTTTAATATTTATTTTAATGTTTGGTATTTCTGTTGATTACAATTTTTTAAAATTATAAACAACTTTTCACCAATCATTGTTTTTTTTTAAGATTTTATTTTTATTCATTTTTAGAGAGAGGGGGAGGGAGGAAGAAAGAGAGGGAGAGAAACATTGGTGTGAGAGAGAAACATCGATTAGTCATCTTTTGTATGTGCCTTGTCTGGGGACCAAACCTGCAACCCAGGCATGTACCCTGACCAGGAATCAAACTGGTGACCTTTCACTTTCTGGGACGACACCCAACCAACTGAATCATATCCGTCAGGGCCATATTGTTCCCTTAGATCTTTCATCCCTTAAAAATTTTAGGCAAATATTAACTTTTCAGACTCATTGGTCAATTGTCATATTATTTTATATTCCCATCGTCAGGAATAAAAGCACATACCTTATTGTACTGCCGTTAGCCCTGGGCATTACGGTTTCCAAAATCACCGACTGATCATTATTTAACTGTGAAGTCCTGGGGATTTCTGTGCAACAAGGTTTCAACTTACACCCAGGGCGGACCTGTCCCTGAGATTCAGACACGTGTAGGCCCAACAGAAGTCTATCTGCTTAAAGAAACTGGAGAACCTTCTGGGAGAAAATTTCATCCATGGTAGAGGTAATATTCAGTGTTAGAGCCCAGAATGGCATGATTGCTCATCAGTGAGAACAGACTGCAGCCGTGGCATCAGGCAGAGTTCGGCATGCCTGCGTACCCGCCAGATGTGACCTCTACCGTGCTGGACTGCGGGACAGGCCAGGGAACCTGGACTAGGGGCCAGGGCAGGAAAGAGGCATTCAAGGGACTCAGGGCATTCAATACCGAAGTAAGTATTTCAATACTGTAACAACTTCTGCAACCGTACTGATGCATATCTGCCAAATATCAGCCTGCCCTAAGGAACGAGAAAAAACGCACACATTGGGCTTCATCAACACTTGCTCTTAGTTGTCAGAATGGAGGAGACTCAGTGCAGTCTGGTGTTGGTTGACAAAACTGTTTCCCTTTGGGTCTTATGATAAAGAGGTAAGTTAGGAGTAAAGTCAGGCCACGGCTGCCCTTGGTATTTTCCCTTCCTCGTCTCCTCTACCTCACTTCCGTAGGATTTCAAGGTCTTGAGGGTTTGGCAATGTGGATTCTATCAGTTGCTGTCCATGTCCATTGTCACTGTGCTCATGGAAAACATCATTTTATAACTTGATTGACTCTGTGACCTCCACACCTACAACCTCTTCTTCTAGGTTACTTCACATTCGGTTGTTTCTGGCTATAGGTGCCACATTAAAATCCCTCTAACAAGGCCCTGATCATGCCACTTTCCTGCTCAAAAATCCTCAATGGCTTGCAGTTACCAATTAACCAAAGGCCATCTCTGTAACCTGGAATACAAGCCCCAGGACGGCTGGTCCCAGAATCCCACCATGTCATAGATTTGGCCTACTTTTCCACTTACGCAGTCCATCTGCAGTCCCACCCCAAGTCTGCACGTTCCATTCTCCACAATACTACACCCACTTCTAACGGTCCAAATTCTACCCTTCAAGCTCAGTTCAAATCCCATCACCACCGTAACTAGAAGTAAATACTTTTGCATCGCTGCGGCATTCTGTGTACCGTGCATTCCAGGTCATTTTTATTTTCATTTCATATCCGCTGCTTAGCACGGGCTTAACCACAGCTCTCGGCTCACGGCACACACAGTGACTTCTCTGTGGCATTGATAGCCCTACTTCATAAGAAGCTACTTTAAGGCAAGTGCTGCCCAGCAGTCACATTTTCCAAATCCCCTAAAAGATAGTCGATAAATAGTGCTAAAGGAGCCAATGAACATATTTAAATGGCTTCCTTCTGTAGTTTCCACAAAGCCTGGTTCAGAAGGATCCATCCCGCCTGGCGTTCATTCCGGTGGTCTGTGTGGTCTAACCCACTGCACCTTGAAGTGCTCCACTCGGCCAGTAATTTCCCCCTCCGTGTTCCCGTGTTCAAATACTTAGGTTATTTTCTGAGTAATCTCTGTGTAAATAAAATTGCAAGTATTTTACTTTGGCAAACCGCAGGCCTTTAACACATTAAATTTCACCATGTCGCCACCTTTGCCCCATTTCATCCATTAACGTAGGGTGCGGTGTGAAGGATGAAGTGAGAATCCTTGGATCAGAATTCTGCTAATTATTATAGCTCTGACAGTGTCTGACCTTCTCTAAGTTATGTAACCAGTCGGAGAATTGGACTTTCCATCCCAGCAACACGGGTGATCGTGTTTGTATCCAAGTTGTTTTACAACTAAAACTCCATGACCCTCTGTAGGGATGAAAAGGATATGACAGGAGGAGGGTCATGGGGACACAGAGAAGAAGATGATAGAATTCCACCTGTATCCCGACGACCATTCTAGTCTCAAACACATGATGAAAAGAGAGAAAGCGCCAGGTTATACCACGATACGTAAGAGGGATGTCATCCAGTCTTGAGGCAGGTGTGGGGTGGGCGGGTAAGGTTTTCGGTCAAAGTGAATTCAGAGGTGAGGCCAGAACCATGAATAGAAGTGAGGGGAGGCGTGGAAGCGGGGCGATGGCATTCCAGACAGAGGGACCCATGTGTGCGGACCCAGAGGCAAGAGAGAGCATGCTTAAAAAAAATAAAAGTGTACTCTGGCTGGAGCACAGAGGAGAGACGCTAGAAAAGTGAGTACTAGAACCATCCAGGCTGAACAGGCCACATTCAAAAGCCAGCAGTTTACCCTTAAAACAACAAGAATAATGACAATGTTTTAAGTTAAGGGGTGTGTCAAGATCAGTTTGGATGACTTTTGGGGAATAATTATGAAGACAGTAATATTTCATTCTCACGCACATGGTGTGATTCACTCACTCCCACCTATCCCTGTAGATAAGGATGATTTAAAAACTTGGATTAGCCCTGGATGGTGTAGCTCAGTGGATTGAGCACGGGCTGGGAACCAAAGGGTCCTGGTTTGATTCCCAGTCAGGGCACATGCCTGGGTTGCAGGCCAGGTCCCCGTGAGGGCCATGTGAGAGGCAACCATACATTGCTGTTTCTCTCCCTCTCTGTCTCCCTCCCTTCCCCTCTCTCTAAAAATAAATAAAAATAAAATCTTAAAAACAAAAACAAAAACAACTTGGATTAATTGATGTTTTTGCTTAGTTGTGTTTATGTTTTTCTCTATAAGTCTTATAAAAGTCATCACGGGACATGACATGTGGAATAAAGGGAGCTCACCATGTTTCCACAGAGGGTGTCCCTAATTAACACATAAAGAGCAGTATCTTTGTTGGCTTGATAGAATCAACATGGAAAAATCTGTCAACAGAGAAGAAAGGATGCATGCCAAAGCAGAGGAATCTGTTTCCAGGAAGATGGGTAGATATACTTCTCCTTAGGCCTCCTGCTAAGTAGTACAATGGAAAACCCTGGATGTTATATACAAAACAAACATAAATTGGCATGATGGAAAGGCAGACCAGTGAGGGACCTAAGGTCCAAAGACTGACATGACGGTGAGTTCCTTGAGCTTCTTTTTGCCTCGCATATCCCAGGCTGAGAGCTGAAGAAGCTGACAACTCCAAAACACCAATGAAATGAACCAAAAACACAAAAAACAAAAACACCACCCCAAACAACAAAACACTGCTCTCTCTAGCCAAAGGATAAAGAAAAGAGCAGCTTAGCAAGATAGAACATGTTTAGACAATAGCAACTCAACTCCTCTACTCTAGCCACACACCACAGAAAACACAGTGGCCCACCCTCGGCCATACCAGGCAGAGGCCAAGTGCAGCCTAGACTTCCACTCTTGTAAAGCTCTGGTGAGCACCCCAAAGACTCTGCCTGAGTGGTATCAGAGAAGGAGGCCACGTAGAGAGGTAGGTCTTTCATGCCAGTGGAGACCACAGGGGTGAGGGTTGTGACTCACTTCCTCTGTACAAGGGGAAGTTACAAGGGGTCCCTCCCCACCGCCTTCCCCACTGGAGTGGTATTGTCTAGGAAAGTCAGGACCGCAGCCACCACCAAGCAGTAAAGAGGTGCCCTCCTTGTAGTGGCAGTGGAGATCATGCGGGGCACCATAGCGGGGCACTCCTAGCCTTCCCAGTCAGGGTGCTACCCGTGGATGCTAGGCCTAGCAAAGAGCCAGAATGGCCATCCACACCCAGCAGTAACGAGGACCCCCTGATACGCATACTTATCAGTGCCAATGGGGGCAAAATGAGGAACTTGGATTCTATGCCCACCCGGTAGGAAGGGGGCAGTGTTCCTTATTCCTCTTCCTCTGCTTAGAGGAATGTTTGTATAATATTCCTGAAATGACAAAATTATGGAAATGGAGAACAGATTAGTGGTTATAAGAGGTAAAGTGGGGACAGTGAGGGGTAGCAGGGAAGTGTTTATGGCACTAGAAGAGCCTATTCCGGGTCCCTGTGGTGGTGGAACCATTCTGTGACTCGACTGCATTGATGCCAGATATCCTGGTTCGGTTATCACACTATAGTTTTGCAAGACGTTACCACTGGGAGAAATTAGGAAAATGATATAGGGAATCTTTCTGTAATATTTTTTAAAACTACTTGGGATACTACTATTATCTCAAAATAAAAAAAATTAATTAGAGACAAAAAAGCAAAAGGCAGAGAAGCACAATTTCAAAGTGCATCCAGAAATATCCAAGATAGAAAAACCACATATTGGAGATTGGGTTATTTATTTCTTATTTTTTGGCTGCTGCTACACGGCATATGGGCTTGGAGTAAGCATTAATAAATTTCGAGTGAATGAATGAATAAGTAAATAAATAAAGCAAAGTGCATGTTTAGATACTAGAACGCAGCATATGGAAACTCTGCTTGGTTCCCATCTTCCCGGGAATTTTCCATTCCTTTTTTGGAGAAATGAAGGTGAACAAGTCTACTGACCCTGAGAATCCCTGGCTGAGAATCAAAGGAAGCCATCTGGAAGGCTGAGTTCAACAATAGGAAGTAGCTAATCACACATTTATTTCTTTCATGCCATCTAGTTCCCGAGATTATTTTTGAAATTTAGTCCTAAACCCACGGTATCTGTGTGTGCGAATGTGCCACTGTGTAAAGCTGTTTGCATGTGTTCACGGTTGACAGTGTGGGGTAGTGTTTTAATTCATGTAACAGTGCAAGATAGCATTCTAGGATCTTGTAGACTTTTACCGTTTAAGCAATTATTTAAGAAATATGTAAAGCAAAACATTATTATTCTAAATAGCGTAATGTTAGTGATTGGGAAATTTTCCATGGAAGCTTGAGATTTAAAATTTTGTCAAATTATGGAAGCAGTTAAATGAAAACAAATCATGAACTATGGAACAAGTTGTAAGAAAAAATCCATTCATTTATTTACTACATGTGGAATACTGAAGGCACAAACCATAAAATTAATAAAGCAAGGTTCCTCTGTTTCACCATCAATATTTAATATGTTAAACAAAGAGTTACTTCGCTATTTGCATGTAATATTATTGTTAACCTAGAAAATACAAAGAAATCAATTGCAAACCACCAGAAATTAATAAACTAGATTCGTAAGGTGGCAAGGTACAATAAATACTTCAAAATCAAGAAATTTGTATGCAGAAGCACTATATTTCAAAAACGTAATGAAATCCCAGCTATAATGAGAAAACTATATATTTGATAAGAATAATTTGGAAGAGAATTGTGTGCCTCATGAAGAACTGTGAATTTTTTTGAAACTGATATATGAATAAGAAAGTCAATTTGTAAATTTATACAGGAGGAATACACCTCTCCAGGCATCCTAATACTCATGTACACTCTTCACCGTACTCTGTTCCCGGTATCAAGGTGTCTATAAAGCAACAGTCAGGCATGAAAGGAATATCCCTGACCTCCAGCCCACCAGGCCTCTCTTCAATTAAGGTCCTCGAAGAAGCTCCAAGGTGCCGTTTCTCCAAGATTTGGGTAAAAATATATCAATGTACATTGTTAGGTAAAATAATTTTATCAAAAATCATTGACTTGCAAAGATTTGCTAAAATTTGTAATGCTTTGATTTTTCTCAAACATGATTAAGTTAAACAACCTGCTTCCAAGTGAAACAGAAGTGGGGAGTCTTTTCGTAAGTCCTAGTGAAGTCTCTCTGGAGGGCCTTCCAGAAACCGGAGAAAGTGAATGACTGTAATGATCGGGTAACAACTTTTGCAAGCCATAAGTTTTCCAATTCTTCGGTTTCAATAAAATTGAAAAATGACCTGAGGGAGTCATCAGCTAATAGATCATCTGTAATACTTTTTTGATGATAGATGACTTGTTATTGTTGGCATGTAACTCGGGAGAAACTCAAAGAATTTGGTGACATCAATGTAACAGAACTCTTTCAAGTCCCCTCTACATATTTGGGGTTGTCAGTGCTTAAACGCAATGAAAAATAGAAATAAAATTGATGCTGTAAGTAACAGAAATCCATGGATACACGTATCTCCAATAGTACCTTATTTTTATGTGTAACAAGTATCAAAATGTATATGTTTGACAAATTTTATACAAACAACAATTGTGATAATAACGCAATCTAATAGCAGTTTTGGTCACAGAAAATTTAAAATTTACTTTCAATTGATACTTGCAATTTCTGTAGCACGGAAGTAGAATGCTGTGATCTATAAAATGCTTTAAGACATACAAACACTTGCATTGGAATACAATTATGTGCTGGAAGTAGAATGAAGAGACTTAAGAAAAGAAACCATGCAACGTTTTTAAAAAAATGTGCTTGTTCACAAACGGATACTTCCAGAAAGAATCAAATTTGATGTGGCATTTTGATTTCGTTGGGTCCCTCCCTTCAAAAGTGATATAATAGTTTGACTTTAAAATGTTGATGCAGTACTATGGAAATGCCATCTTTTAAAAAACCTGCTGAAACATCTTTACATGGCTCTGTAAAAGTTGGCGGGGTACATGGGTTTTCGATATTTTTTTTAGGAGTTACATGAGCAAAAACCCTTGAAGACTACTGATTTAGCAGATGTTTTCCTTTTTTCTCCTTTTTATTATTACTGGAAAGAGTTACCTATAATGGGGGTGGGGTAAAGAAGAAGGGAAAAGAGAAACTTTTACAACGATCAGCAAGATTTGCTCATAATACTTATTTTGGCCATTTGAGAATATTGGGTACATTTTTATAAGTATTTCTGAAGAGCACAGGATACTGACTTACGGGGATTTCAGTTCAGGATGGCGGAGTAGGAAGATCTTGGGACACCTCCTCCCAAGAACACAGCAAAGCTGCAGCTACATACAGAACAACTTCTTCTGAACAAAAACTAAAAGCTGTGTGAGCAACCCCTATGCATCAGGTGAAGGAGAGAAGCAGGTAAGAGGCTGGGACAGAATCTCACCTGGCACAGAGTCCCACAGCTGCGAGGAAACTCAAAGCCCAGAGCTTCTCCCTGAAGGGCAAAGGGTTTGAACACCATATTGGGCACCCCAACTGATAGACGAGCCCCTGAAACATTCATAAGACTATAATGACCTGAGAAATGTCTCTTAAAGGGCTATTCACCAGCATTGGGGTTCAGCACAGAGGCAGCCAATCCAGAGGTGTCCAGACTTTATGTGAATGATGCTCATTTGCTAATCTTAAAGCAAGGGCCTGAGGGGCAGACACCTAATTTTATCACACATCTACAGGCCCACTGGCGGGCGGGCACCATCTTCATGGTCTCTCTCTGCATTGCTCTAGCCCGCAGGTGCCATCTTGCTATTTTTCCTACTTTTTCCTGGCAGGCACCATCTGGATGCTCTCTCCCTTTGCCACACTCTAGAGGGCTGGTATTTCCTAGAGGGGAGCTTTGACAGACGCCTGGTGCCCCTGTTTTTGCAGCTCCCACCCAGGAAATACCTCTTGATTGCCTGGCTCTAGTGGCCAGGGAAGCTTGTGTTCTTGGGTCCCACAGGATTACAACTGGAGAGGCAGTTCTCAGCAAAGCACACTTCCACCCCCAGGGCACTGCACAGACAACAGACTGAAACACACCCCTATTCTTTCCGTGAAAGAGGCATCCTGGGTGCTTGTCTCAGAGATTTGGCCTGATGGGCAGGCTTCAGGTTTCGCACACAACCAAGGGCTTACCCAGGCGCTCACAGGTCACAAAGGCAGATGGATGCCATCTTTGCTCTCTCCCTCTGTCTCCCTGCAGCTCACTAATATGTCCCAGAAAGGAGCTAATGCACTTGTCCGGAGCCCTAATTTTTGTGACTGCTGCTCAGGGGATACCTCCACAATGCCTGGCTCTGGTGGCCAGTGGAGTTTACACTTATGGTCCCACAGTATACATTTGAAGTATACATTTGCATATCCCAAAAGCTGCTGCTACCTGAGGGTCTGGCTTCCAATCAGGCTGAATCTGAGTGCTGACTAATATCCTCCCTTTTGGGACGCTGACAGGTCTCGGCACACCCTAAAATAAAATAGGCTGCTGGGACGATCACAAAGGACTGAGAGACAACCAAGAGCCAAGGCAGGGTTGGATGATAAGGATCATCTCGTACAGGAGGCTGTTCCTTCAGGACTTGGGCAGATGGGTATTTTATCTGAAGCACAGAAACCAACACAGAGAGCAAAATGAAAAAAACAAAGGAATGTGTTCCAAACAAAAGAACAAGATAAAATTCCACACCAGCGTGGAGAAAAGTAATTTACCAGATGAAGAGTTCAAAGGAATCCTCGCAAAGATGTTTAAAGAAGTTGGGAGAAGACCAGATGAACACAATGAGAATGTCAACAAAAAGAAAGAAAATACAAGAAGGTACTGAGACAGGATCGTGAGAAGGCAGGAAAATTCCTTGGCAAGTGGAATAGGGAAACAGAGACAGACAGCGGAACACAGGGGCCGAACAATTTACCACCAGGTGCAGAGGGACACCAGGACAGAGGCCCCCAGGGCCTGGCAGGAGGCAAAACTGGGAAAACAAGGACCTCACCCCCAGGGGAACCTTCCCACCTCTGGCCTTTCCTCCCTGGACGTCGTGTCTGGGAGATAACATCTAGGCCTCAGCTGTATTCCAGCTCCTCCAGCTCCAGAAAAGCAGCAAAACCAGGTGGGTGACACCAGAACCAGCTGCAATGGCTAAAGACCCCCTGCCCTGTCACTGACCAGTCAGTGGAGACCATGACCCTGCAAAGGCACACCTGGAGAACTGATGACTATGCTACTGAAACCCTCCCCTGAGACCTCCCCTAAGATCCCCGTATGCAAGAAAGAGAGAAAAGCCTCAAGACAAAGGGCCCAGGGTGTACTCTCCCTCTGGGGAGCAGCCCGTGCCATTCCCTTTCCCTTCTCCTTCCCCCACTTCTTCCCCCACAGGCCTGTGTCCCCTCCCCTCTAATGCAATGGGCAGCTGGCAGCTGGTCCCAGGCTGATCCCTTGAACCCGTCTCCAAGGGCCCCTCTTCTCTGACTTCTCAGGGAGCTCAGGCAGCCCAGCCTAGGCTCTCCTGTTGCTTCTTCTATGCTAAGCCCTTCCTTGTTTCATTGACTGCAGCTTTACTAAAAGCATCCTCATAGCCTCCTGGACTCGAGCTGTGAAATCTTTCCTACATGAAGTCAATAATGCATATACTACAGTTGGCCCTAGGTGCACCCGCTCAGGGCCAGGCTCCTCTCTGGTAACAGTACCAAATAGAAGTCGAACAGCTGAAGAACACAGTAACTGAGCTTACAAATACAATATACTGACTTTGGAGTTCGGTGATGTTTCACACTTATGGTCTAATTCTATGTGTTTTCCCGTTACAAAATCATAACACACTGGAAAATAGGCTATCAGGATTGTAATACCCACCTCATTCAGTGGAAAACTGAACACACGAGCCTCATCTAGGCAGCAGTTAACCATTCTACTCCTGAAGTTGATGGGAATGCATGTCAACATGCTAGCAATATTCCTTCATAAAAAGCAAATAGAAATACATTGTACAAATTCCTTACACCTTACAAATCCATTGTTAGTCACCTCTGGGGATGTTATTTGGAGGAAAAAACTCAGCTAAACTCAGCTCAGAGAACAAGATTTCCAAATGTTTTGGTTTCCATTCAAGAATTTCTAAAGCACTTTGTCCTTTCTCTTTCCAAAGAAATGACATAATACTTAGACAGGAAAACATGTGTGTGCATGCAGGGTGGGTGTAGGGATTTGTGTGCATATGTTTACATACATAATAAGACATTCCCCAATAAATATTCCAGAGTTTCTATTTCCATAGTGTATCCTCCTTTTATAAAGAATAATAGAACTGAGACTTTGGCTCATTAGCTAGCCCTTGGCCTTGGCTATCATCTAGCTATAATTTTCAATCTGCTAATTATTCTAACCTCACTGAAATGGATTCAATCCCTGCAAAGAACAGTGTCCTCAAGATGCCTATTGTCTCCATACTCTGTGTCTCTCCGATCCCTTCAGGGAAAATTCAGAACAGCTGCAATGGCTTGGATTTACAAGAGAAGTTCACTGGTGAATCAACGGGTTTGATGATCAGCCATCTAAAAATGACTAATGTAGCACATCCACCATCTACTGCATTTGACTTATTGCCGACAAAGTTAAACCAAATGTAAATATTTTGCATTCAAATGAATTAAATACACCCTTAAAAACTTCCCACCATGTGCTTTTGTGCTAGGGATCCTGTGGTTCCCAGGGCAGATGTGGAAACCGAGCAATGGCCTAAGATTTCAACAAGTTCTTGTCCATCTAAGATTCTGATACTCAGCTTGATCTCCTACCCAACCCTTTTTCCTGAGCACTTAGTGTGGGCTCTGAAGCCGGCAGTCAGGATGTAGAATGAATTGGAGAGTCCCTGCCTATTGGAATCACTAGTTTAGCAAAGTAGGAATAAAGACAATAGTTGGGTGAGGTGGGAAAGGGAGGCAAAAGCAGCTGAGGAATGAAATAGCGTGGGAACAGGGAACAGACAGAAAGTGAACAGGGGAGGGAAGAGGGAGGTAAGGGAGGAAAGAAGGGGAAGGGACTAGACAGAGAACACGTATGAATGACCCACAGCCATGGACAACGGTGTGGGGATTTGACTGTGGGGTGGGGTGGGGTGGGTGGAGGAGGGCAAAGAGGGAAAATTGGGACAACTGTAATAGAATAACAATAAAAATGATTAAAAAAAGAAATAGCGTGGTATTTAGGGGAAATTGTAACTAGTTCCAGCTTTTAGCTCAAAGGACAAAGAGAGATGAAATCATGCAAAGCCTTTATTCCATGCTAAGGAGCTTAAGTTTATTCTATGAATGAGTCACAGTTGAAAAAAATTAAGCAGATTTGTAATTTATAAGACTCATTTTCTTCTTTTCCTGACTAGTATTAGCTTGAACCATATGACACTGCTATTTTGTGGGTTGAAAATGACCAAATATTGATGATCTCCTAAGGGTCAAACTAATACGTAATAGAACTTGAAATTATATTTTTGGATTGCCTGTTTATTTGTTGAATGTCTATCTTTATGATTAGACTGTAGACTCTGGAGCTAGAGAACCTGGGTTCATAAACCAGCTCTATTAGCTGTACAGCTGGACAAGCTACCTAACCTCTCAGACTTTCACTTTCCTTGTCTCTAAAACGGGACAATACTCCAGAGGGTTATTTTCAACATTAAGCGAATTATTAAACATCAATGCTTAGAAAAGTATCTGGAATAGAGTAAGCATTATATTAGTATTAGGTGTTCTTATCATCATCATCATCATCATCATCACTGTCCAAATGTCTATGTTAAATGTGAAGTGTGAAGAAATAATATTAGAGCTAGAATTGGAAGCAACATCTTTTCATGGGCCAGCACAGTTTTTCAGTACTCTTCCCTTAGCTGAAGTTCAATGACTAACCCTACAACGATATTTTCTCAACCTTTGAAACCTTCTAATGCAGTGTTAAAGTCCCACACAATTTCTGAATCATACAAAATACCTGCATGATTAATGAAACCGAGTTATATAAGGGTTTTTTTTAAAAGATTTTATTTATTTATTTTCAGAGAGAGGAGAAGGGAGGGAGAAAGAACAATGTATGGTTGCCTCCCACATGGCCCTCACTGGGGACCTGGCCCACAACCCAGGCATGTGCCCTGACTGGGAATCGAACCGGGACCCTCTGGTTCCCAGCCCGCGCTCAATCCACTGAGCTACACCAGCTCGGCTAGGGTTTTTTTTTTTAAATCATAGGCCTTTTATAAAGCATTGATTTACAACCAAATACAAATATTGATATGCAAATGTTCCTGGACTTTCTCCATTTCTGGTTCCCTAAGGAGTGATGTAGAATTAAGAGGTTTGAGCTAAGGCTTGGTGGCAAGGTATGTGTGCCCATGCTTGTGTGTGTGTGTGTGTGTGTGTGTGTGTGTGTGTGTGTGTGTGCGTGTGAATCTGAAGAGGTAGGTGCAGAAGAGTTACAGTTACTAAGGGGAAGGATGAAGAGAAAAGGGAGAGGTAAAAAATTGCTGTGTTCCATATGTCTCCTTTACGGCATCAGAGAAAATGAAGTGAAGGCTTATACTACTTTGAAATGTATTTTGGTTGCTGAACTGGATTTCATGCATTGTAATGCCTCTCTTAGACTGGACCACATAGGGGATGGCTTTCTAAGTATTACAACTGTTTCAAATTCTTTTTTCCAAGCAAGTTTTTTAGCGTTATTTAAATTCTGTCAAGTATGATTTCTTTGTTCAGTGCCATTACACAAGGGATTGAGCTACACTTGAACAAAGCATCACTCTACCTTGAATTATCTATTTTTCATATGATCCTTGCTCCTGTAAAACCTGTTAGCACACACTCTTTAAGACCACCAGCTAAAAGCACGTGATTATTTTGAAATCAACTCAAAGAAGTTTTGAGCCAAGGGAAATGAAAAGCCAGTCCAAACACCCTAATGGTCTTACAGATTGAACTCTTTGGCAAAGTATGACTTGCTAGTAATTTCTAACAAATAGCACCGGGCTTGCATTCCAGTGAAGATGTTCACAATATGGAGCAAATCCACAATCATCAAAATCTTTCTGTGCATCAGGGTCCTGACCACGGAGCAGCCACTTGCTGGTGATGAGAATGATACTTAGGCCATTTCAAGTAAAGCCACTGCCTTGGACAGGATGTTGGGAGGTCACTGCTTGAGGACCCTTGCAATCCAGATTGCCAACCCCCCCCCCCCCAAACAATGAGGGGAAAAGAAGGAGGAGATCACAGAAACATCGAGGTCGCCAGCTTTCTTTGAGGTCTGCCAGGCACCCTTCAAGACAGTCTGGCATAACAAAAGGAATCCAGGCTAGAAACTGGGAAATCTCAATTCTATTTCAGGTCAAATTTCCTATAGGATCATGAGATAGAGTTTTCTACTCTTCTAACTGAGTGATGAGAAAAACTCTTACAGCTCCCTCTAGTATTCTGCTCTACTATAAAATTAATTAACAAATATAATCTGCTCTAGCATGTAATTTTTCCCTGATAAGGAAAAGAGTCTCTACTTTTTTCAATATCCAATGGCACATTATCTCACTGCTTCTCTCAGTCAGTGTTCTTGGTTTCCATTGGATACTCATCAGGTCGCTGTTAGTAGGTGCCAGCTTTCCTGACGGTGTTCACCTGCGTGTATAGATCTTCCTCACCCTCCCCAGAGCAGTTCCTCAGGTGAGGGCTGCTAATCTAGCTTAGAGGAATAAAATCTATGAAAGATGTGGTGTCAGTTATCTTTAGGTATCTTGTTCTTGAGATAATTATTTTAATGTTCTTTCATTGTTTCTTATAGTATTTCACAATGATTAAAAGCTACCACTGATTGAAAATTGATGTGCCAGATATGACCCTAAGCATTCAAAGTATATATTCTCTCAATTACCTAACTATACATCTATATATCTTTCTTTATATACACACATACACATCTGTACATACAGGGCGGGCAAAGGTAGGTTCAATTGTTCGTATGGAAAATAATACAATAATTAATAATAACACAAGAATAAACTCTGTGTTTCATGAACTCACAACTACAAACCTTCTTTTGCCCACCCCTGTATATGCACACACATATATATAAACTTCTAAACTTGTATGTATGTCTGTATACATACGTGTGTGTGTATGTGTGTACTGTATATAAAACTACACCATTACTAAGCTGATTTTACAAAAGAAACTGAGAATCAGAAGAAATTAATCATTCAAAGCCACATAGTTTGTAATCAGCAGAGGACGAATTTGAGCCAGATCTTTCTTTGCTTTTAAACAAGTTCAGTGTCAATGGAAAAGCAATGTGTACAAGAAGCTATGTTCAAAAATGCAAAATAAGTGGTGTGGTGTCTTGGAAATAAGACGGGACTTAGAGAAAAGTGTCCTGCATCCCTTCCTGAGCCCTGCTGATGACTGGATATGCCATCTTGAGCAAAATATTCAGCTTTCCTGAAACCTCAATTTCCTCTTGGAGAATTGAGGGGTTTAGAGTGGATAATCTCTAAGGTTTCTCTTGGCTCTCAAAGGGAATGATTTGCTTCTGAAAGGCACTGTTTCTGCAATGAGGATAGAAAAGCAGAATTCCAACTATTCGGAATGAAAGGTAACATTCTTTCCTGCAGCAATAAATAGCGATGGTCTAGTTATCCTTCACATTTTAGCTAGGAAGGTACATCTTAGTCTATCCTCCTCTGGAGCCCTTTGTTATACCACAGGCATTTTTATTTAATAATATACATCCCAGTTTGCATTTACAAATGGATTTGTGTGATTAGACTGTAAGTACTAAGAAGGTAGGGACCATGTCTGTCTGCCCACTGTTGAAGCCCTGCATGGATTCAGTGCCTGGGCTTAGCATGGAGAAGGGGCTCCATAACTTTTGCCAACTAAACACATTTTGAAGGGGCTCATGGCTTCCAGGTTTTCAGCACTATATGACTTAGAGCTAATATTTCTTTCTGTCTTTCCAAAAGAAAAAAGCCTGGTTATGGGTCTCTCATGCCACAGGAGAGGTATAATTTATTTATTTTCCTCTTTGCTTCTGGCATGCAGGAGAAGCCAGCGATGAGTGCTGTCTCCTACAACTATACACAGTCACCGTGTACACCTTGGAGTTTCCATCCCACTTTTCCTAATATCTCAGAAATAGATGCTGAAGATGACAACATGATCATTTATATCAATGCAACTATATCTTGTTTATATCATGCATGTAAGAAAGTATTAAGCTGAGGTTTACTAATTTAAAAGAAGGAGTGGATAAATGAGCCCTTCTGTGCTCGGTGTCCTTGGCTAGAACCAACAGCAAAAGTGCTCCTGTGCTCTCCCCCGGGGCTCTCCTGACAGGCCTGCCCAGACTCATCCATGTCACAGACCACTGTGCCTTTCAGCCTGGAATGTTCTCCTGGTAACAGCCACTGCTGCCTGTGTAACAGGGGGCGGTGGGTTTGTGAACCGCCTCCCTCTTCCTGCAGCTTCTCCCCTGGGATGCAAGATTATAGTGCCGTGGAGCAGCGGGGGCTGCTGCCCAGTGTGGCTGAGGCTGCTGGGCGGCCATTCGGCAGTGGCTTGTTGGCAGGCAGGGAGCAGTTCGGTCTGGGACCACACGGAGAGCAGACATGCTGACTACAGCGTGGAGCAAGGAAATGAGACCTTCTGCCTGTGTCTGGTGGGCTAGGATGGGGGAGAGGAGGAGGAGGTGTCAGGGACAGTGCCAAGAGGGGCCGCTGATGGAAGTGTGGGAAGATTCAAGGGGAGGCATTTTGCCAACCCAGAGGCAGTTAGGCAGATCCCCCAATTTTTTTCTGCTTAAATGAGGAATCCTGCTGGGTGGAGCAGGAGCAGGGCCAAGAAAGGAGTGATTCTGCTGGGTGAGCATGGATGGTCAGACCCAGGAAGGATGTGTCTGCGAGCTGGAATCAGAGCCAAGGAAGGGAGGAAGAATTAAGGGGAGATGAGGAGCAGCAAGATTAGAAGACAGTAAAAGAAGAACACAAGAGGGAATGTCCTATGAGGAGGACAAGAGAAGGAGGGAGAGAGAGCAGGTCAGGTAGACAGGGGAGAGCCACGTTTCTGGGTTGTAGAGCAGGCCGACCTTCCGAAGATCAGGCTGATGTTCACGTGACACAAGCCTAGACAGTATAAAACAAGCGTACTGCTCCTACGTGTTCCTGGTGGGTGTTAATTTCCACGGGAATGAATTTTTCCCAAATAGCAAATCACAGAAGAGCTACTTAAGTTATATAAAAAGCATGTTACTTTTTAGGTAAAAAAGAGAACAAACAAATGCTATCACAGAAAAACTACATTTTACTTCTAAATATTATATATTTCCTAAAATATAATGCAGAACACCAGAATCCTAAGTTGCTCTTCTGGCCTTTCTAAGAAAATATTTAAAATATCAAGATCCTCTGGTAAAGAAAGCTAGGGGAGATAAAATAACAAGTGTCGATGAAGTGAATTCTATTTTGAGGTGATGCCACTTTTACAGCTTTCTGATGTCCCTTTTTGGAGACTTGTGAAGAGCTAAAATACCATCAAGTGAATGTTGCATTTTATTTTGTGACAGTCCCACAAGCTAACGGGGCCTGAGGACCAGGATCCCACTAGCTTCAACCCATACCGAGACTGAGGCATATTTTGGTTTAAGAACCTAGAGAACAGATTTGGCTGTTGACTGATGACAAAGAAGAGACCTCAAGTCCTCCCCTCCCAGTTCTGAATACAGGTTTGAAGGGGCATTGCAAGCTTCCGTTCTTCCTCTTGGAACTCCGCCACCCCACGAACACACCCAGGCTGAGAGGTCACATAAAGGACCCCTAGCAGTCCTAGACAAAGTCATTTTAGACCAGACTCCAGCCAGCTGGTCTCCAAACAGGCAAGAGAACTCAGCGAAGATCCTGCCCAACTCACTGCTAATGACAAATGCAGGTCGACACGCTGAGACCAAAGGAGCTGCTCAGCTGACTCATGAGCAATACGTACTTAGTGGTTTGAGCCACTGAGTTTGAGGACCATTTTTGACAAAGCAGCAGATAACTGATAGAGTTAGACAGACCAGAGACTCACCTGTACACTCATACTGTAGACCCTTCCCGTAATACCCCTTTTCACAGACGCACTCAAATTGACCCGTGTGCGTCCCGCACTTGCAGCTGGCCATGCGGTCGCAGCAGTCTTTGCCGGCTTCGCACAGATAGGAGCAATGGGACATATCCTCTTGAATAAAACTCCCAGAAGGCAGATCTGGCCATGACAGAGGGTAATAAAAAAATGAATTAACAGTTGAACATTACAGTTCTGGTCACTACAATTTAAGTGCAAGCTGGAGAAAATGTCTTTTCATATCCGTTGAATTCCCAACCGCCTCCCACTCCCACCCAAATAGGAACGTGTGTTACTTGCACTACCACAGACTGGGGATAGGTTTCAGCCAGTTATTTCAGTCTGGGACCTCATCAGTTCTCGAGGCCATGTGGGGTCAGGCAGAAAATTAAGTACTTCAGGGAGGAATCTCCAGATGCGGCAGGAAGTAATGCAGTCGGTCCTGCAGGTCATTCCTCTGGCCTCCACACCAGCCGTGCTTTACTGCCTCAGTGTTTCCAAAACCCGTGTCCAAATACAAAAATAAAACTACAATCCCGACTGCTGCTTAAGGACATCGCTGTGAGCTCCTGACCCAAGACTTGTATCATCATTTGATTGAAGATTTAAATAACAGCACCACGCAAGTTGAATAATAGACTAGGATCTGGTTTACCTCTCAGTTTTAAGTAAACCATCACGTTTTATGTAAATGGAGATCACATGGATGTACTTGAACCATGTTCTGAAGTGAGGCACTCTGGGAATTCGACAACTCAGATGTGTTCAGAAAGTGACTTTACAGGGCGGGGTACAGTGGAATGTGGCTGATCCAGAGGGATGGCCTTCATCCAGCAAACAATAAGTTCCATTTACTCTGTTGAAGAAGTTAAAAAGTCTTAGCCCAAATTTCAGTGCTAAGTTCATGGTGCTAGATAGGTCTTGGGTCCCTAGTAGGATTTCAAATGGGTGAGTTTCAGGAAGATACATGGACTGTGATAGAATACCTGGAAACAAGACTGGTCATGGCCTCAATTATGGAACGTTTGCCTCTACGCTTAAGACTCTGCATGATAGGGAAAAAGTAAAGGGAATACTCCAAGGAGAAGAGACCGGCACACCCAGGCACCCTGCTGAGCCTCACCCAGTAGGCTGTGGTGTTGGGAAAGGGCCTGTGACATGGCACTCAGTTCTGACATCCGGCCACAAGTTTATTTGGCAGAAGAGCAACTTAGGAAGCAAGAAAAATCTAGCTATCAAGACTGGTGCACTGGCATTCAGGTCTGAGAGACACAAGGGAACAAGTCACATATGGGGAAAGCTATTATTCTATAACCTACATCTACTTAGAATGGCCAGAAACATGGACAGTCTTGAGACCAAGAGTGGATCCTCCAAATTGAAGGTAACTTCAGGGAACATAGAGGTTGAGGAAATGAGGCTCCTTGCCTTTGATCTGATCTTTTTTCTTTTTTTTCCAGAAAAACAGGGTCTTTCCTTACCAAATCTGGAAACTCAGTCAGAGTATTACACAGTCTAAATGTTAGTTTATTATAATAAAAGTAATGCCTTCAAAAACATTGTTGTGATATCGTAACCAAAAGAAGGTTCTGTTCTACCCAGGTTCTGGGTCGACTTGTTCTAGGGCAGAAGGCCCTGATCCCACAGGACAGAGGGAAGGTAGGACTGGAAATCAGTCCTCTCCAACACAGCTCATAGCACTCATAATTTCACAATTCCATCTGGTGACACAGCCCTCCGGGTTCCCCTTCAACATCTCACTTTTCCATGAGCAAAGGAGGAATGATGAAAACCCCCAGTAACTGAACTGCCATGTGCTCAACACTATACCTGTTGAAATTTTAAATATTTTATTTAATCCTCCCGATAAAACTATGTTCTATAATAACTCCATTTTAAAAGTAGAGCAAACTGAAGTTCATAGATGTTAAATTATTTAAGGTAATAATAATGGACAGTTATTAAGGGCTTAGTATCATAGGTCTTCAGTATTATTTAGTATCACTTTATGTGTATTAACCCATTTAATTCTTGCAATAATCCTATGTACTAGGTACTGTTCTCATGCCCTGTTTTATTAACAAGAAACTTAAGGAGTACAAAAGTTAAATAATTTGCGAAAGGCCACTCAGCTAATAGATGGCTAAGTGGGATTCTTTTGCTGCATCCATGGCTAGCCTGAGATCTTGCCCTAGACTCTTCTTTTGGAACTACAGCAAGGAGGGCTGATCTGCTTACTGTGAACATCGCTAGTTGCTTGAAACCTCATATTGCTGTGATTTTCCCACCGAAGTGAATCTTTCACGCGGGCCCCTGCCAGAATCACGCCTAATTTGCCACGTGGCTTTGTCTGAGGCTAGAGCTCCCGTCATCTCCGCCCAATCTACACTTTTCTCTTGTCACTCACCAAGCTGCACGCCCCTCTTATGCCTGGAAGTTCCTCCAACTTAAACCATACAACTAAACATCTTAATAAATGTGTACCAAGAATTCTAATGAATGGATTTGCTGACTTTATTTCCTGTTGGGGTGATGTTATTCAGCTTCTAGAGAGCTTATACATCTTCAAACTGTCAGGTCAAGAAGTGTGTGTTAAGCATTTCCTGCCCCTATATCTTCATGTGTGTTTCTGGAAACACCCTGGTGCGATCTACTATGCATATCTCTGAATGGTTACTTCATCCTTGTGGCTAACTGTAAATACATCTAAGTCAAGACTTCCCACGCTGTGTGTGGCCTCAAAACACACCTCAATTCATTCCATTGATGCGCACAGTTCCTGGTGGGAGCATATGGATATTTTAGTGAAAATATATCACAGCTGTTAAAAACAAAACAAAATACACTATTGTTGCAAGGTCAGAATGTCATCTCTACTCATGAAGTTCAACACATCTCATAATACACCAAGGGCACCTCAGCATCACACTCAGCGAAGACTTCTTAGGGTGTGATGTTACCCTCTGGTGGGTTTCAAGCAGTAAGAGAGAAGGAACCCCCATTGAAATGCACCATCTCATGCCATAGGTTTCCATTACCTTCATGCAATGCCCGGCGAGCTAAAGCCTCAAATTCTTCAAAACTGTGGAGCAGGTAGCAGTGCTCCTCCTTTGGTGGGGAAGCCATGTCATTCAGCTCCCGAATGTTGCCTTGCCATATGCCAAAGGTGAAGATCTCCACTCCAAAATCTCGCAGCAGTGCTGCGATTGGTCTAGGATCTCCCCCATTAGAATAGCCGTCCGTGATGAGAAATATAACTTTTGTCGAGTTTTCCCTGGAATGACGAAGAATTTGCTGTAATGAAACAGAGACAGTTAGTACGAGTTGGTAGCGCCTTCACCTACTACGTGCTTCCCTCCTTATGTAAAATAGTATTTGTGGCGCTCATTAGCATTTCACCAGAGTGAGGCGAGGGACAAGGTCATGGGGAGAAAGAGGCACGGACAGGAGCCTACAATGGCCATGCAGAACCACAATAAACCTTCGAAGCATTTGAAATGCATCAGCAGCAGCAGCAGCATGGCCATGGAGCTGGCTAATGAGAACAGCAAATGAGAGCAGACTCAGCCATAAGATCCTATTCTCTTAGATTATAAAATTCATGTTTTACAAAGCATTCTTCATAAATACATAATCATTAGATTATAATCCAATAATCCTTACCAAAGTTTTTAGTGTTTGTGAGCTAAAGATAAAACCTTTAAACCTGAATTTAAAGGCAATTAAACTAAAAATGACTCTAGAGAACATCTGGAAAGTCAGCGATTTGAGAAGAGATATTCAAATGCTTTACCCCATTCCTTCTCAAAAACCTACTACCGTAAGCTAGTAAAGACTACTAAGGGCATGTCATAGAGAATCAGAAACCAGCTGAAGAGGCTCCCTGTGGTCAAATAAAGGGTAACTTGAGTACTAATAAAAATAACAACTGAAATGTATAAAGTGTGATACATACACATATACACACTTTCAGTTAGGACACATCCCAGGCAAAAAGCCCTATCAATTGTACTGGACTGGACCACACACACACACATATAGGTTTTTCTTTCATTCAGTACCACCTCTGGGGAAAAATCCAATGATCTGTTATGGATGGCATGAGCTAGCTATACATTTATTTTCTCTAAAATTGGATGTCAGTATTCAAAGGGTAGCTCCTAGTACTAACACTCCAAGATGTGGTGAGCTGTGTTTATACCATCCTGGCTCTTGACTAAGGGATAAACTCTTTTTTCTGAGTGGTTCCACTCTGAAATCACAACCCAACTTCCATGGACACGCCCCTAAGCTTTTGCTCATTCTTATTACTCTCCTACAAAGCCATGGCAGTTCATGTAAACAAGATGCACAGAAAGTGAGAATGTTGATGGAAAGGAGAGAGAAAAAAAAAAGTAAACTGTTTTTTCATTTTCAGTATGATATTCTTGACAGTGCCTGGCCGAAAGCATGTGCTCGTAAATATTTATTCAATGAATTAATGAACGAACGAGCAGAGAGGATAAAATCTAGGATATGCTGTGGAGAGTTATTGAGAGGGCTGGTCTTGAGTGAGCAGTGGGAATGTGTGAATCACCTGTGTGCGGGCACACATATGCACAGTATTTTGTACAGCTTTGTACAAAAAAAGACAGTTTCTTTTTTGTGTTTTTATCGTCCTTCTGACGTAAACCAACCCTGTTTCGTACTATCAATCTCAGCCCATTGTCTATACGCCTCCTCGACATCCAGGTTAGGGTTTGGCAGAGACCCCTGGTTGTACTACTCCTTACATAATCAACATTTTAAGCTGTGATCCTACTTTTCTTCTCTTCTTGTGGGGAATGGGTGAATATTTACAGGAACCACTATATCTGTTGGCAAGGAAATGTATTAAGCTTAAAATAATAATAATAATAGCAGGACTCGTAGCCCAAGCAAAGAGTTACACAAGATCTGGGTTCGGAATCACTTTAAAGATGGAGGAGGAGTGGATATTTACTGAAAATCACTTGCCCTCTGCCCAATCTTTGTGCTTCACTGTACTTGAATAAAAACATAACTCAAGAAAAATATGTTTCATCCTACAGATCTAAGAAGTAAATAGACCTGTGGTCATTTCTGTGGAACGTGGCAGAGGCTTAGCCCTCGATTCCTTTTTAGTGTTCCTGAAATATTTTACATCGTCTGCTCTCCTTTGCAAGGCATTTAAGAAATAGAATTTTGGGGTCCAGGATATTAAATGAGGCAAAAACTTTGCTGCCAAAGAAAAACTGAATATGAACTTTGTGTGGTAAAAGGTTATTGCCATCTGTATTGTATCAAGCCTCCGAGTAGCTTGTATAAATATCTGGCAGGGAAGTAAGCTCCCCTTGTCCAGCAATAGTCATTAGAATGATAAAAATGCAGGATTGTGTAACTTGTTCTAACACCCGAGATCCATCACCATTACACAAGACTGCGACCCCCCCTCCCCCAAAAGTCAGGCCACAAGAACTATTTTGAAAAACGATCTTGAAAAAAAAAAGGAGCAGTCACAACAAATCTGACTTGGGGACAATATTTGCCCTTGGGTTCCATTAATTAACTACCTGGGGATATAATTCCAACTTGCAATGCAACCTCAGCTGTGATAAACCACTGCAGCCCACCTTGAGTAAGGATAGAAACTCAAGATAGAGAACCTCCTAAGTCATCTTTTTAAAAATTTGACTTCATGCACTGTTACCTATTGTGACTGTATCAGAGACATTCTTCTCCAGGGAGCAGAAAACTAGTAAATTATGTCAGAGTTACAACTTGTTTTCCACGTTTGTTTTTCTCTGTTAGGAAACATGAACCATAAATAAGACACATGATAATCTACATATAAGACTTGTCTCACCCTTCAAATACTAAAATTTCACCAAGCTTTGTCTGTTATTTAGTTACTATTTTTAACATGAATAATCAGATATTCTCCAGTTTAAGGAATGTTGGCTGTTGAATATTTTTGAATAGTATTTTTCTGGGAAAAGAAGTTATGCTGGTCCCTCATTTTCTAGACTTCATATATTCTATTCTTTTTTCATTTTTATCTCATCCTCCTTCCTTCTGGATTTGGCGGAAGTGTCTCCAGTCTTTCTTCCATATCACTGTTTGGTTTTATGTAGTGTTAGCTCTCTTCCCTTCTACTGCCAGTGAAGAATTAATCCTGGCGCTGCCTTTATTTTCCTGGTTACTGTGGTCAAAAATGGGGCCACATAGTAAACCCGATGAGCTCAGGGGAGAGCAGATGGCAGGCCCTACAGACTCAGAGGACAACTGATCTGAACCACAGAGGATGATCTGAACGTGGAAATTCCTCACTAAAAGCAGGTCATGGCAGGGCGGGGGGTGGGGGCAATGACATTTTAGGCCTGTAGCTTCCTTGACAAAGGTCCGTCCATCTTTGTAAGTGGAGTCTGTCTATTTTGCATCTAAGATGAACAGACCTGTGAATGTCAGAGTGATCTCCTTTCCGAGGGCACAAGCCCCAGCTCCAGGTCACGCGACCAGAGACCCCTCATTGCTGTCCAGTTGCCCACACAGCATCTCCACGCTCTGTGAATGTTAATTAACCATCTTGTGCCCACCAATGTCTAAGAAGGATTTGTCTTTCTGTCTTGCTTTTTATCCAGTTTTAGAGATTTGCCCCCTTCTCATCCTCCCACTGCCTTAATCTACCAGCAAAGGATTTCCTGTAACCCTCCTTACATCTCCTCCTTTGATTCTAGTGTAAAAAAAACCAGCTTCAAAACTGTTGTTCTCAGTAGCATTTTCTCCATCTGCTGGGATTTTTGTTCCTGGCATTTGTTGTTTTTGGCCACCTAGCCAGGGCAATTTGATTTTATATCAATTTACTTAAATTTAAATAGCCACATCTGGCTAGCGGCTGCAATGCTGGACAGTGCGGGTCAAGACAGTGATCTCCTCCTCCCAGGAGGACAAATCACAAGTCCAGGGCAGGCCTATTAAAAGAGCGTGTAAACTCAAGAACTGCAAAGTCAGCCCGAAAATTTAGAAGAATACATCATTTAGTACAGAAAGAAGAAGAAAACAAACACCATTGAATGTCGCTTGCATAACTAGGATTTAAAAAAGTCATAGTCTCTATGGAAGAAAGAACTAAAAGCCATAGAAGGAGAACAGGCTAAGATGGAAATGAGTATGTGCAGGAGGAGAAAGCTTTGATAAGAAAATAATGCAAGAAAATCCAAAATACAATGAAAGACTTAGAAATCCATATTGCTAGTGGTAAGACAGAATGTCGGAAATTCAAACTGATTCAGCTCAGTACAAATTTTAGTGTAGAAAGCTGCTGACTAATCTCACTTATAAACACAGAAGCACAATTCTAAATAAATACTTCCAAACTGAATTCAAAAAATATTCAAAGAATCTTTCTCCTTTGTTGAGCAAGGTTTATTCCTCAAATCCAAAAATAAATTAAAATTAGTCTTTTGCTGTAATGTAACACAGTAATTGTCCCAAGTAAAAGAAAGTAATAATCCAATATGCTAAAAAGGAGTTGACTAAAAATTAGTTTTGCCTTTTTAATGAAAAAAATTAGAAATAAAAAGATACCTCACTAATAATATTATGCTAGATTATCTATCTCAAAGCACAATGTAAATTATGCTCAACTGTGAAATTATTTCCCAACTAGGGAAGGAATCAATCAGTTATCTTAGGTATTTTCACTATTTTTTAAAATCCTTGAAATTTCCAGCCAAGGCAATAAGGCACAAAACCATAGTAAGCATTGCACTTCTTCAAACTTCTGCTCCTTTTCAAAAAATAAAT
The DNA here is from genome assembly GCA_004026765.1 of Micronycteris hirsuta. NCBI lineage: Eukaryota > Metazoa > Chordata > Mammalia > Chiroptera > Phyllostomidae > Micronycteris > Micronycteris hirsuta. The sequence goes on from PVJI01015533.1 coordinate 28,715, forward strand.
CAGAAATGAAAACAAACAACAAATGAGAAAATATACATATCATGCTTATCAAATAAAAATTAAGTTTTTAAAAAAATTTGCATATCTCTAACAGAAAAGAAAAAGATAACAGAAACATAGGTTTTTTTTTTTAATCTTTTTTAAAAATTTCTTTTATTTATTTATTTATTTACTTTTAGAGAAAGGAGAAGGGAAGGATAAAGAGAGGGAGAGAAACAGCAATGTATGGTTGTCTCTCACGTGGTCCTCACTGGGGACCTGGCCTGCAACCCAGGCATGTGTCCTGACTAGGAATCGAACCAGGACCCTTTGGTTCCCAGCCCGCGCTCAATCCACTGAGCTATACCAGCCAGGGCAAAACATAGGTCTTTTGACTAAACAAAAGAAAGACCCCAAAAATTCTATTGTCAGAAAGTGTAAAAAACATTTAACTTCACTAATAACCAAAAATTTTCACTTCTTAAAATGACCAAAGATTCTTTTAAATTTTTAATTGTAAAATATCTGGCGAAACAGATGTTTCTGTTGCCACTGCTAATATTTAGAGCACAGAGTGACAAAGTGACAAAAACCTTAAAAATTTCACACTATTTAAACTTAAATTCTATATCTAAGGATATGTTAAGCAAACAACCATGGACACACATGAAAAATCACCAAAAGGATGTCAGAATAATTTCCAATTATGAAAAATGGAAATAATACAAAATTTCAGCAATAGGTTACTAGTTAAATAAATTATAGCTCAATCATATAATATCATTACAATGATGTTGTTGAATGATATTAAAATTTAAAAGTAGATACCAAACACAATTTTATCACATTCTTGTACACATATATGTGAATGTTCTGCATGTGTGTGCATGTATGTATAAGTATGACCGATAATATATACATCAAAATGTTGACAATCTGCCCTGGCTGGTATGGCTCAGTGGACTGAGCACTGGCCTGTGAACCAAAGGGTTACTGGTTCAATTCCCAGTCAGGGCACATGTCTGGGGTCCGAGCTGAGAGACAACCCATTGATGTTTCTCTCCCTCTCTTTCTTTCTCCCTTCCACTCTCTCTAAAAATAAATAAAGTCTTTTAAAAAATGTTGACAATCTCCTAGGGGTATACTTAAGTGCTTTTATTTACTTTTACTTTGTAGTTTTACATAATTTCCAAATTTTCTCTTTCTCCTCGCCTTTGTTCTTCCTGCAGGGAATGATGTTAACTAAGAAATTTTAGTCTCGCTATAGACCAATGACTCCTAAACCTACACCAACTTACACACTTAAACCCCTAACATGCAGTTTCAGTAGCCCAGTGGACACCTCTGCCTGCACGTGCCACAGGCTTCTCAAACTCAACGTATTCTCTCCCCCTACATTCAAGACATATCAAATATGGCCACATAATCTGTTCCTACAAGACAGATTTTACAAATCTGCAGTCTAGGAGTAATCTATAATGCCTTCTCTCTGATCTTTCACCTTCAGCAACCCTTCCAGACATTTCACCTCTGAATTACCTCTGTCCCTCACAATCTTACTGCCCCAGCTTTTGTTCAGGTACTTCTGCCTGGACTATTGAAAACAAGAGATGTTTTAACATCTGTAGCTGAAGCTGCTCTTCATCCAAACCCACTGTATGACCTGCCATCAAAGTTATCGTTCTGAAATACTGATCCGATTACATTTAAAAACTTCCATGATTTTCTCTCTGTTGACAAAATAAAGTCTAATATTTTTTTACATGTCAAAGGACTGTGCTAAATAATACTTTCAACTGCACCCCTCATCACACCCCAATCTCCTACCTACTTCCCCAACCTACCTCTTGTACTACATTCTTCCTACACCCGAGTCTATTCGGAGGTTTTGGAACATACCATGCTTACCTGATGTTTGCCCTACCTGGAACTTCTTTTCCCCAAGATTTTTTTTTGAGAAAGCAATATCAATGCAAAGTAAATCAGAGAACATCTAATTAATAAAATTAACATAGCAAAGTAACTTTGTTACATAAATCAACCCATTTATTATAGGCTAGCAATGTTTCAAATTGTGGAGCCTCTACTGGTCTTTCAATACCTCAGTCTTGTGATGGCAGAAGTGGTGTCGTGGGTCCAGGCACCACCAGTGACTGCTTTCGTGCAGGAACCGCGGGGCCAGGTCCCCCCAGCTCATCTCTTCCTCTTGGTTTTGCCACAGAAGAAGTGACGGCACTTAGCGCACCGCCTAATTTCAATTTTCTTCACCATTTTCCTGAGGGAGGCACCATGATGGGTCCCATATTTACCGATGATTCTGACCTTCTTTGGTGCGTTTACCATGTTGCCACAGACTGGGTTGGAACCCAGAAAGTCTGCCTGGAAATTCTTATCAACTCTTTCTCATCTCCCCATATGTCTGCCCCACTTTTTTTTTTTTTTACCAGTTCTTTGAAATCTAGATCAAAGTTCACATCCCCTTTGAAGCTATCCTAAATTCTTTTGCTGTGCAGAAAATATTGAATCTCTGTCCACTACCCCCCACTACACTGCATTATACTAACCCCATCATAATTATAATTGATGCATATGTATTTGGCTATATCCCAAGTTGGATTGCAAGGACTGACCCTTATATCTTCACTCTATCAATGATCAAAAAATAACTATGAAATAGTGGATGAAAGAATAAACAATTGCCTTAATCTTCACTGGCTATAAGTCCTACATGCAGAATAAACTACTGAATTCTAGTCCCAATATTGTTGTCACGGAGAATTCTGTTCTGCAATTGTGAATGAAAGTTGTTACAAATAGTATATTTAAACTCGTTTCACCAAATCTATATTGAGGTGCTGTGCTAGGGACTTTCAGTTCTTCTATTTGATGATATGATGGAAACATTCACTAAAAACAAAAAATAAAATGATGACAAATGTATAGCAGGGAAGAGTACTCTGCCACAACTAAGCCTTCTTATTTATAATGTAATATCAAATCAATCATATTTAGTAGGTCTCGTTTATTTTAACCATGTACTCAGGCTTCATGGACTGAAATTCTAGAATGAAAAATATGTTGGCTCAATTAACATTTAGGCTATTTCTTACAGTCCAGCCAAATCACAGAAGAACCAGTGGGTCAAGAAAGAACTTAATCTCAGATTTATACTCACAGAGTTTTTCCACCCACATACATGCTTTAGTTATTAAGCATGGACACAAATCATTTTGAAATGGACCCATAGGGACAGTACGTCAAATTGTGAAATGGTGAGCACAGGAGTTGCAGAGCAGCAGACTGAATCCAGACTATAAAAAACAACAGAACAAGCACGCAAAAGACCAAACACATTTCTAATGATGCCAAATTCCATCACCCATTCTATAAACACACCAGGAATAAAGAAAATCTGGATAGCGAAAAGTCAAGTCATCAGACTCCAAATAAAAATTAAAGAGGGCTGACATATCACTATTAAACGAATTGCTAACTTAATATAAGATACTAAAGTCACTATTAATACTGGTATGAATAAATTTATAAAATGATTTCAGTTGACATGTTTAATGGCTATACAACATGACCAAGTGGTAGTCAGTCCAGAGAGTCAAAGATGAGAATTTACGTATGTGCCTCACATCAAGAGGTCAAAGGAAAAAGTAAGATAATCTCAAATGATATTTGGATACCAGTTTATGATTTTATAAATGATGTAAGCAAAGAATAGAGAGATACGTAATATGACAAAGAGAGCTACCATAAACCAATGGTCAAAATCATGTCTGAAGCATTCTCACTAAACTCAGGGACAAGGTAAGAACGCCCCATCACTTCTAGGTGGGGAGTCTAGGTAACATGACAAGGCAAGAAACAGAAATAAGTGTAATAAAAATTACTCATATTTCAGATGAAAGAGAATCAAAATAAAGGAAATGTTGAGAGGTGTTGAGAATGCATGATGCGCAAGGATAACTATTTTAGATGCAAAGTTTTTCAGTAACAACTGACCAATGGTAGATTTAAAAGTTCAATGGTGGCATCTATATGATAAGACATACTTAAAGGTAATTTTAGAATTTTACTGCATGAAAAATTTTACTATTCAGTTTTAAAAATAAAAATTACAGAAAGTGCTTTTACTATCTATTTACATATAAAAGCTATATATGCGCTCACACATACACAAAAGAGAATAAGAGACAGAAACTGCAACTATTATTATATTTTCTTGTTTTATCTAAAATGATTTATGGATATAGTATTTCCATAATAAGAAAAGAAGCAAAAATTATCTTTAGACAAACACTTGCAGTTGGAAGTTAGTAAGACTTTTAATGGTTATTCTTGAATTAAAGGTATTTGCAGTTTCAAGATAAAAATTATAAAAATGGTTTAACCATACTTAGTTGTCAACAAGGATTGGCTAGCTACTTAATTAGCTTAACCAAAGTGGGGGACATTTTGGAAGCACGTAGAAATCTCTCTCCAAAAAGCAGAAAGAAGAACTGGGCTTCACAAAGGATTGGAACAGGAACCACCAAGCCGCAGGAATATGGTGGCTACCCCCTCCAGCTTCCATCTGTCTCCTTCTCTCAACTTCTGCCTGCATGTATTCATTCCCTCCTTACATTGATGGGACTGCTCTGGTTCTCTGTGCAGTCGTAACTCTAAATGCCCTACCTATGGGGAAAAAAAAACCCTCCACAAAGTCTACCCTCTCAGAGGTCTTGTGTGCAAGTCCAGATTCCCAGGAGAAAGAATATAAATAATCCTCACCCTCTGCATTGCCACCTCAATCCAAACAGAAAGGGGCAACCCTCGTGGGCAGGCAGTAATTTAGGAAGAGAATAGGTGTTATCAGTGAAAGTGGTTGTTGATTGAAACGGACTAAGAGCTGAAAGAAAAGTAAGAACTTAACGCTATGCCTAGACTTACTCAGCAGGAAAATTGTTTTGGAAATTTATCATGTCAAATTGTCCTTCTAAAAAAATGCCAAATGCCAGGAAACATGGTATGGAGGTTGGAGAATGTAAGTGTAAAAACATGAACAGTATTTATGATTCAAAGCTGTTAAAAAAGAAACTATTTCTTTTTACCAGGTATTTTAAGAGTAACTACGAAGAAAACGTTTAGCAGGAGTTTAGAATATATGAAAGACACAGAATCTTATCATTATATTGCAAATATTTGGGCTTCAGCAACAACGCAACTCTAAAACTATTTAAAAAGCCAGATACGTTTCAAATCAAATGTACTCACATATGTGTGAGGGCTGAGGGGAGATTTTAAGATTGTGAACTTATCATGTATTTTATTTGTTAAAGCTATTGTAAGCTTAAAAAAAACACATTTAACTGTGACATTTGTTAGCATTCCAAAGAAATGAGATTTAGAGCTTGTCTTGTTTTTCTTACTTTGGATTTTAGATTGTATGAATGACCACACCAATTACCATTATAGAGCAAAATATTTTGCATTTCATATCTTTTAAACCTCAAATGATTAATGGTTGAATTTGCATAGATTATAATATTTATATATATATATATATGCTTAAATTATCAATCCATGACTCTAATACTATCTACATATGCCATCATTCAAAAGTGTTGACTTATAAAACTCCACTGAATATAATACTGTCTCTGGTGATTAACCAATTCCTACAATTTGATTATACTTGTATTTATAATAGTGGCAGTGTTTCTTAAATATGTATTAGAAATTAAATAAATCTAGTTCATTACCTCAAATACTTGAAGAAATATTTTTCTAAGCATTGAAGACCACAGAGCTGGTTGCTAAAAATTTGTTTAACCTGAAGAAACTACTAAAATACTCATAAAGATTTTCTTCTTTTGTGAAATGGAATAGCATATGGAAAAAAGAGGAATATTTTGATGCAGGGGAACAACGAATATCCCAGATTAGGATACACTGAATAAGGGCAGAAGACTAAACATTGTCCTGAGGTCAGGCATATACATTTATAAACTTACGTTTATACTGTCTGATGTTTTGAGAGAGGGACTACATGTATCCAGGACTAGAAAAATTGATTTTGCTTGAGTCACATTTTTATTTTAATAAAGGGCGTGAGGTTGAGTACTGACCTTGGACTAGGGGAATCTGAGAACTCAGAAACCAGATCAACGAGAGGACAGAGGCAGATGTGTTGCCAAGTATTTAGATCTCCTACTGCTTTGGTGGCTGGGATCTGCAATGATTGGTAGACACATCTGTTAAGGTACGTGAGGTGGGGGATGCTGGCCAATGCAACTACACCATGTAAATGGCATCTGAGCGAGAATCCCCCAGACTGATTGGGGATAACGGGTGTGAGAGATAAGGGTGATCCCTTGGGATTACCAGGTGCTTTAGAGAGTGTCCATTCAAATAGCAGTCCACAAGTGAATTAGTGCCACTTGGCCTTCTGTTTGATCATCCACATACCCAAGTGCCCCTCGTGGCTGCCTTCTCTGCCTGATATCTTTTCAATAAACTTCACTGCTGAGTATGTATCAGTGGGTCTTGCATCTACTAGATCTCTGACAATAGAGCACACAGGCAGTATTTCATGGTGGTTAAGAATTTAGACTCTGACCCAGGCTGCCTGGATTTGAATTCTAGTACCTTCACTTAGCAGCAGTGTAACTTTGGTCAACTTACTTATGTGCTTTGTGCCTCAGTTTCCTCACCTATACTTTGGAGATAATAACCTCACTGAATACATTTTTCCATTGCAAGGAGTTAATGATTTCATATAAGGAAAGTCCCTAGCATGGTATCTTAATGAGTAGTGATTACTCATTCCTCAGGATTAGCAAGAGGGACTTTTGACTTTTTGCTAGAATATGTCTGTCAAGTGTGTAAACCAATTACAGTGAGACTCGATATTTTAGTCTGGCTGTGAATTAAAACAAGTCATGATCTTGGCGGAGACCTGACAAGATAGGACAGGGGCTTAGGGAAAATCATGACTATAATCAATAACCATAAGACTGTACCTGAGCCACGAAGGAGGCGATAATGTCCTGGACAGAGGAACAGAACAAGAGCTACTTGAACTTGTCCTGTCAGGAGGCTAACATTACAGCAGCGGTCAAAGGGCAGCACTGACCGTGATACGGAGAGAGGACGTTATTAAAAACAGATGTCTGCCCATTCCCTCCGAACTCACTGAACAGAGTCAGGGCGATCGATGGTGGGGTTTGCTTCCTTTACCAGATTTTGGGGTGGGGGGAAGGTAGGTATTCATACCTGAGATTCTACTCAACCCTTTCTATTTCTCCCATGAGAAACGGTGAATTACTATTCAGCCCTCTTATAATCTAGCATTTAAGAAGTCAAGCATTCACTGGATATTCTTTTGAGAAGATGTCATGACTATCCTTGTTTTAGTGAGAAAAGAAATCAGAGAAGCACGTTATACTAAAATAAAAACACCAAATATATTAGGCATAGAGCTTTTTAAGAACTCTAAAGTTATCATGAATACCATTTTCTACGCTTTATAGCAAATGGAAAGTCCAACAAGATTTGATCTCTGTCCTCAACAAGCAGAGGGAAGCAGACGTCATCTAAACTGAAAGTGGTACGAAGAGCTATGTACTGCATTTCCTTATCTAATTCAGTATTTCTCTACAGTATTTTTCCATACTTTGGGAAAATATCAAGGATGCGAATACAGGTTACTCTGCAAAATTTCTGAAAGAAATACACTGCTGGGACTTCAGAGACTTCTGCCTACCAAATTCTGATTCCGAGTCCTATGCTTGAAACTACAGGGTCCAGCGGAAGTAACGCCTACTTAAGTGTGGTCCATAGGGTAATAATATAGGTGTAATAATTTATAGTTTTAATTAGAACACTTCACCTAAAATGTGGCATGCTTAAGTGTGATATTGTTATATTACAGAACTATATGCATGGCATGCTTAAGTGTGATATTGTTATATTACAGAACTATATGCTTATGATTTTGTAATAAAAGATTTTGTAATAAAAAAAGAGGCATTACTTGTATAAGAGAAAGAGGAAATTTCAAAAACGCAGAAAGTGAAAGGAAATAGGGGAAAGGTCACTGGTGCTTTTAGTGTTTGTGAACTACCAAATGCTGGCCCACGTGTGTGTTCTTTGGAGAATTTGCCGTCTTTCCCAGATACCATGTCCAGTAGTACACCCAATAACTTCTTACTCCTGGAGTTGTCCTGCCCAGTGGGTGGTGAATTCCAGCTACTTCCCGTGCCTCCCCTTCACCCATGGAAAAGCCACACCTCCTTGCTTTGCCAGACTCTGGCAATAGAGACTGTTCCTTTGAGGCCACCTTCCTGCCTGTGACAGCAGACACTGTCGATGACCCCGACCCTCATATCCCAGCATCTGTGTCCATTGTCTGAGGGATTTTCTTTTTCTTTCTTTCTTTCTTTCTTTTTTTTTTTTTTTTTTTTTTTTTTCCTTGAGAACACTGTCCACTGGCAGAGGAGGTGAGAGTAACAGAATTAATGCCTTCCAGGAAGCAAGACTCAACAGTGATTGATGGGAGTTGGCCTCTAAATAATCCCAATTCCCTCTCAGTTGTGACAATTCTAAAGCTTGAATTCTAGACTGGTTCACCATCTTCCCCACTGGGATTAAACACGTTATGTTTTCTGCTGTTGGTTCCCTTCTTGTCCCATATCCCCGCTGTCCTGTCAATGCTTACTAAGATCACCTCCCAAATACACTTCTTGTACTTGAATCCTCATCTCAGGTTCCACCTCTGGCAGAACTCAGACTGAGACACTGGCCCTGTCTCTGTCTGGTTGTATCCCCCTTAGAGAGGCACAGGGGCAAATCAAGGCTTCCACCCAAATAAATGCCAACAAGTATGGAGAGAGCTGGTACCCCCATGTCATAGCTGCTGGAAGAGGGATGTACTCCTTGAGGTTCAGGAGCCATTTGCCTTTCTGAACACTGCTGCTCCCAGAGATCCCGATGTCTGCTGTCTCTATCTCTGTCTCTTGCTCCCCAGACATCTGGTGGCATAAACTAGAGGAGGGTTCTGGGAGTGCCATGATTGACTTTGTAGGGCCTGTTCCGTGCAGCATCCATGACCTTGGAGGGAATGCACAATCTCAGTTGGTGGCTCCCTTTAAGATGTTCACTACTCAATGCTTCTCAGTTTAATCCTCAGGTCCTGGTGCCAAATCTGAGACAACAGAGGAAGTCTCATAGAACATCCTGTTGCAGGTAAGTATTTAAAATGCAGATTTTTACTACTGATTAGATACAAATAGCCTAAACTGTTGTATCTTTATTGCTAGGAAATTCCAACAATAACTGCCTGAAATTATCAGGAGCAATGATTAAAAGCCAAGCGTGGATATTTGGAAGGAAACTGTGACAAAAAAGAGAAATCCTGGCTGGAAACAGTACTGTGAAAAACACAAATAAACAAATATTTCTTAATTTCTTTCAACGTCAATTTTAGATTCATCTGGACAGGTAAAGTCTTGAGCATAGGGTTAAAATGAGGCCTTATTTGCAAATATGACTCAACTGGTATAAGTCAACATAAGTGGGTGAAGTTGAAAGAGGTACTGATATCAAAATACACTACCAAACAACACATCTGAATGGGCCTGAAACCTCTCCATCAACAACAGCAGGCAAATAGACTGCCTTTTACTGCTGATGACAAAAATCACACTAAAATGTGAAGCTTGAGCGCTGGCTGGTGTGGCTCAGTTGGTTGGGAGTCATCTCGTAAGTCGGAAGGTTGTGGGTTTGATTCCCAGTCAGGGCACATACCTGGGTGCAGGTTTGGCATGGGGTGGGGTTGGGGGGCACAGTCGATTGATATTTTTCTCGTATCGATGTTTCTCTCCCTCTCTCTCTCCCTCCTTCCACTCTTACTAAAATCAGTAAGAATGTCCTTGGGTGAAGATTTTTTTAAAATGAAGCTTGAATGCTGGGGAAGAATTAATTATAGAAATGGGTCCTTTGAGGCAATTATTTCATTTACATGTGATAACATTAGTGGGTTAGAGAACAGCTTTCTTCCCCGAGAATATTCTTTGATGAGTATTACCAGGGAGAGTAGGAGAGACGATGAACAAAGCAGTGGCTCAGCGTCCCTCTCTGTGTGACAGGCCAAAGGAAACCACGTTCTCTGACTCTCAACGAGGTGACGGAGTCAGCTGTTTCTGCCACCAGCAGCCACAGCACCCTGCTCTATGTCACCTTGGCCAGCTGTGCAGGTCCCTCTCCTCAGCAAAACACGCAGTGAAACAACCACAATGACCTGTGTGCAGTTTTTTTTTTTTTTTAAATGTGACTCTGGACTCTCAAGATCCAGTGAGACACTAGCAGAGAGGAGGGGACTGCTGGGGTGAGTACCATGGTCTGGAGGGTCAGCGCTTTCAACCTGGCACAGTTCTCTAGTTCCTGGAGGACTCAATGCTACAGCTCTTGACATTCAGGGGGAAAAAAAAAAAGACAAATTGTTTCATTTCAACTTCCTGATAATAAACTAAAGCTGGGGCCCCCAACTCCCAGGCCACAGACCTGCACCTGCCCGTGGCCTGTTAGGAACTGTACTGCACAGCAGGAGGTGAGTGGCTGGTGAGCTCACAAAGCTTCATCTGTGTTTACAGCCATTCCCCATCCCTTGCATCACTGCCCGAGCCTCCTGTCAGATCAGTGGCAGCATTAGATTCTCAAAGGAGCACGAGTCCTACTGTGAACTGTATGTGCAAGGGATCTAGGTTGCGCACTCCTTATGAGAATCTAATGCTTGAGATCTGAGGTGGAGCTGAGGCAGTGATGCTAGCGCTGGAGAGCAGCTGCAAATACAGATTATCATGAGCACAGGGGTTTGACTGCACAGAGACCATAATAAGTAAACTGCTTGCAGACTCAAATCAAAACCCAATCAGTGAGTGGCCAGTGACAATTAAGCTGCATCTGGTGGCAGGCTATAAAGAAGCCATCTTCCTCCCCCGACCCCAGGCCCTGGAAAAACTATCTTCCACGAAACTGCTCCCTGGTGCCAAAAAGGCTGGGAACCACTGAACTAAAGCATCGTTTTATTTTCTAAAGCGGAGCAGTATTGTGGAGAAGAATGCAAAATTTCTCATGAATATTCAAGATAAAACCTGAGCTTTAAAAGGAATGTTTGAAGAGCAGTCACTCCAGGCTATGCCTTGAGATGCCCAAGTAAAGAGTAATATTTCACTTCCTAGAAAGCAATACATGTTCACTATAACTCATTTTTCAAATGTAGAAGAAATGGATATATTTAAGCAGGTAAATATACTATGCATAGAAAACTACTGTTAATATTCTGAAGATTTTCTTCCCAGTTTGAGTTGCACATATTTTATGAAATTGGACTTCAATGGACAGAGTTTTACGTGCTGATGGTAAACACACACAGAGTTTCAGCTCATTTGCTATGGTATTTGGACAATTTACTAAGCCATTAAATAGTTTTTAACATGATTTTCTTGACTACAGTATATTTCAGTGTGGGTATATGTTTATTTTATTAAGGCTGGAATTTGTGGTTGCTGCCTCCAGTTTCTGTGTGGAGTTACCCTCTGGTACCCCTCTACCCCTGGCCACCCCACACTTCCTTTCCTCCCTCTTCCCCCGCATAGGAGGGCTTCCTCGGCCCCTCCCTCTCCCCTCTCTTGGCCCTTGGCGGCCCAAACGAGCCTGAGTTCTACAGAGTCAGGGTCCAGTATGCCCAGCACTGGCTGCTCCTGGGAGGGCAAGCCACTCTTAGGCAGAGATTTAGTATTAGGAAGCTGGACAATAAAAGCCACACTCTCCATTACCAATATCATCTTTGAAATTTAAAAAAAACTTGTATTTTGCATTGCCAACCAGGTTGTATATCCTACAACCAGGTGTGGTAGGATGGAAATTAGACAATGAAGGTTATTGGAAGCAGGAATTAAAATACTGAGTTGAACTCATATACCTCAAAATATATTTTGTACTCTTAACAATAACTTGTAACTTGAAAAATATCCAACCTGGATTTGCTTAGTAAATGATTAATATACTAATAAGTAAATTAACCTTATTTAGTAAATGTCTAATTTACTAAGTAAATTAACTTACTTAGTGAATGACTCAGTCATGTAGTAAGTCCAACTAAAAACTTTCTTTAAAATATTTCTATTAAGCTTACAGGAAGTGATTTTTCCTTAATTTTGAATGACATCGATCACGT
>PVJI01015534.1:0-39376 GCA_004026765.1 Micronycteris hirsuta
CTAATGTTTTTAGATATGTTAACACCCAAAATAAGATCAATGGAAAGCAATGGAAAGCCCCAAATTATCAGTGACCTAGAGAACTGCTTTAACATCTTGGATGGTGTGCAGAGGAGATGCACAGAAATTGTTTGTTTGTGAATAAACTTGAGTCTCAAAGGCAAATATATCCTCCTCAGAATCAGATTCTGGGGTTGAGCCATCCTAGAATATCCACATCCCAAAGAAGCTCATTAGGATGTACTTCAGAGGAATGTATATTTTATGATCTCGAAGTCATCATATTAAGTTTTAGAAGGCTGCTTGGGTTGAAAAAAGTAAACAGATTTCATTAAATGCAACAGCATTTGCCTTTCTGCTAACAGAAGCTTGAATATGGCAGCAAATGTCTTTTTCTCGGTGTGTCTTCAACACTTAGTTCCAAGCCAGACCCACAGTACTGGATAGGGCCTGAGGCATAGCAGCTATGATTTATGATATGATTTTGTTTTAAACACCATGTCACTCTGGCATCAAAAATTTTGAAAAAGAACATATTTTAATCATAGAAAGAATATTGCCTCCTTAAAAAAACCAAATTTCCAATATTAAAAAAAATTCATTTTTTCACTTAAACACAAATTCTTTAAATAAACTCCTTGCATTGGAGTTAATATTGGATGAAACTTTTCTCATTCTACTGTAAGTTCAACTTGTTTAGTTATCTAAGAGAAAATGTAAGAAACAGATCAAATCAATGTCAAGAGATGCATCCTAGATTTGGATCTGCTTTTACTTAATATCAGTTTCTAGGTCTAGATGTCTTCCAGTCTCCTGGGGGTATACTTCCCTTTAATATCTGAAATACAATGGCACCAACCTATGCTGCATGTACCGTAGGGAGTTTTACAAGACTGTATATTTTACAGGATTCCCAGTAGCACTGTACAAGTTCCTGGTTACCTCCCACTGTATATGTATGCTCTTTCTGAGCTCTCTATTGGTCAATTGAGTTCAGTGAAAGATCAATATTCATTGGTCAGTGCCTAGGAGTTTTCTCTCTGAACTTCCTTAATCCATGTCCACCCCTTCACTCTTCATGTTCTCAAAGGATCACTAACCACAGCTGTTTTGGGTAACAGACATTTTATTGAAGGCTTAGCCTAACAGAAGTGAATTACATACAGAGAGATTAGAATTGGCAACCACATAAAATTGAATGTCAGACATCACTGTGCTAAGAGTTAGAGAGGTCATCTCTGCTGCAGATAATTTTTGTGGGTCCTTCTTCCCTCCAGACTTCATTTGCTTCCATTTCCCAAAGTCCCTTCTTTCAGCCATAACTTGTCTTCTCCATCTCTCACTCTCTGCCTGTGACTCCCACTCAAGCTTGGAGTCTCCTAATGACTTTTTAATGCAGAGTAATTTAATTCTTTATTTGCCTCCATCTTACATTTCCAGGCTATGCCCTACAGACTTTTAGTGTCAAGTAGGCTAATTTACTCTATAAAACAGAAGTTTTCACCCTTAGGGAAACTCTGCCTTTCTCTTAGTCCTGCCAGCTTAAACTTAAAAACAAATAGATTGATAAATAAATTTAAAAAAAAATTTTCCTTTTCTTAGTAGAGTTGTCATTAAGGAATATTTTAATATAAATCATTCCAGGAAAAGGTCCATTCTTCTGAAGTTCTTCCTGAGCTTTAATACTATTTGGAATAAACGTAAATGGTATTAAAACTATATGCATCTTAAAACCCTGTGCTATAAAGTCTATAATTTGCCTAAAAATACTTTGACATAGACAGCATGATGTGAATGGATATGTGTGTTAACTTTCATCTACACCCTGGGGAATGTCACTTATTCTAATCAGGAATTTACACTCAAAGGGAGGTCAGCTAGCATTTAATCAGAAAGGCCACAGCTATCCAGAGGCTACAGCTATCTTTACCTGCAATCTAAGCTAGGCACTTGGGTAATTTACACATTAAGTACCAAAATGAATTTGTGTTGGTGAAACTTTGGCTTGATCATTAGTGTAAAGAATGTTAAAAATGGCTAAATTAGTTAAACAAGTGACATTTGATACACGTAGATTGAGTGAATTACTTTAAGTATGCCTTTACCTTACATGAACCAGGAAACCCTCAATGGCAGCGGGGATATGATTCCAGTCTCAGTTTAAAGGCTAATGGCCGTCTGCTGCCAATTATCAGGTAAACCAAATAATGTATTAGAACTATGGCTATATTTGTTTCAAGTGAACTTTCCATTCAAGGTGTTCACAGATCACATGAAGAACAGACATAGTTTTCTGTGGAATTCACAGAATGAGTTGTGTAATAGTTTTTACGTACCTGTTTGCTAAACATGTTTATCTAACAAACATTTGTATGGGTGGTAGAACTCGTCCTGAAACTTGTTGTCTTTAAAAACCAGATTGTGGAGGATTAGCTAACTGTCAGAGAGTTGCTGTTAGTGGCTACCAGTATCTACTTAAACAAACCTAATAGTTGCACATGACTCAGACGGGTTCAAAACCCACCATGGCAGGGTCAGTATTGGCTTCCGCAGCACATTGCACAAAGGTGGATATGTCATACATTCTTAGTAAATGCTGAAGGAATGAGTAACTAGGGTACATCATAAATCTAACTAGACTACTGGGGAGATAAGGATGAAGAGGAAAATGGATTATATTTGTTCAACCGTCATGTGGTGTATCATGTAGCAGTTTGGATATGGACATGATAGAGGTGAAATTAGACAGGTTGACTAGAATAGGACAGGGCCTCACAGAGGAGTACCTAAGTCAGAAACTCTTCTTAGTGTACAGGAGTGATCGGGCCTGAGGAACTTTTAAAAAACTAAAGTGTTGGAAAAACTAAATGAGCACCAGAACTATTAGTTTGTTGATTTATGATCAGAAACAAAGGTCATTTTGACCAAAATTCTGGCATTAACATGACAAGGAAAGTCTTATAAAAAAGCCTAATGTTAGGACAAGTCAAAATTTAAAAGTTACCTAGTGCGGGACCTCTGGCAAGATGGAGGCGTAGGTGGACACGCCGTGCCTCTTCACACAACCAAATGAGGAAAAAACAGCAATTTAATTAAACAAAAACAGCCAGATCTGACAGAAAATCGAACTGAGAGAAAGTCTGACAACCAAGGAGTTAAAGAAGACACTTACATCCAGTCTGGTAAGCGGGGCAGAGCAGGGCGGAGAGAGAGCACGTGGCCACTCCGCAGCCAGCCGGGCAGTGAGCGCACGGCATGACCGCAGTGTGTGGAGTGGTACTGGCAACGCTGCAGCACACCAAGACGGTGAGCCTGACCAAAACGCGGCCAGCGCCCAGCCCACCCGGACCCAGCAGGGCCGAGACTGGTGAACCAGGCAGGTCCTAATTCACGTGCAGACAAACTGGGAGAAAAAGCAGGGTGCAACCCATCAAAGCGGGGAAATAAAACCTCAAACCACCGATTGAAAACACCTGTGGGAGTTGAGGCGGTGGGAGGAACTCTCAGCCTCAAATGAGAGTTCGTTTGGGAGACCTACAGGGGCTTGGAACTGTGCGGCCCGTCCACCAATCCCGGAGCAACCCTGGAGCAGCACAGAGGGGCTCAACTTGCTTGTGGGAAGCGGTGTGGGTGCGGAGAGTGGAGCAAGCGCCATTGTTCTCCCAGGTCCCGCCCCCACAGGCTGCGTCACAACACAGCGAGGAGGGTTACCCTGCCCCCACAGACAGTGCAGAACCCTCAATGTTGCAGAGGGTAGGGGCTCTGGAAGCAACTGGTTGGGCGCTGAAGATGGCAGAGCATGAAATGAGCATCACACTCATGTTGTCTGCAGAGGCATTGGTGTCAGGAAGTGACCCACCTGGCCTTATCATTTACCTCAGCCACTTTCTGAGTTCCTTCAAGGGCATGCCCTGTCAGCCAAGGCTCTCCAGGGACTCCAGTGCTATGCGATTCCTTGGCAAACTGCAGAGGACACTGCAGTGGAGCCAGGCCCAGGAAAATGGAGAATGCAGGTAACAAGAAACAACACCAGCAGACAGAGGCTGAGACTCCTATTCCAGAGTCTGTCCATCACAATACCAGGAGGCTGGTGGCAAGGACCTGTGTGCACTTTGTGGGGAAGAGAACACCTGTCTATCCTGGAACACCTGTGTGTCAATGGCTACTTCTACCCCCTGAGCTGCTTCTGCTGCCCTGTCGGTGAGGCCACATTGTGGCTCAGTGGCTATGGACAGCCCCCAGGAGATGGACATTTCTACTGCCTGCAGCACTTGCCTCAGCCAGGCCACAGAGAAGATGGCAATGACAGAGACCCTGAGAGTCAGGACCTCCCCATTGCCAGATGAGAATAACATGGTATCAAGCCCCTCAACTCCCATGGTCCCCCAGGAGGGGGCCAGTCCTGTCCCAAGCCTCAGCAGTCTACCCATAGGCTGATCCACCTCTCTAACCCTGAACACCAGCAGTTGTCCTTCCTTAATCTGACCCTTGACTAGGAAATGGAGTCTCCACTGAAGCCCCTCACAGCTGCTCCTACTTGGCCCTCCAGCCCCTGGTGGGCAGCTTTGTGGGATGGGCAGTGCCAACCCAGAGCCCTCAAGTTCTTAAGGCCATGGAGAAAGAGAGCTAAGGGAAATCTTTATTCTGTGAAGAGGAAGAGGAGGAAGAAGAAGATGTGGCTTTAGACTTAGATGTGGAACAGGCCTTGCTGACCTTCACTTCACCAAGAACTCAGGGACCATGAACAAGCACCCAATGTGGCAGTGGACTCTGCTGCACCATGCTAAGGAGGAGGAAATGAAGAGATTCTGCAAGGCCCAGGCCATCCAGCAGAGACTAAATGAGATTGAGGCTGCCCTGAGGGAGCTGAAGGCCAAGAGAATGAAGCTGGATTGGGCCTTGAGGAACCAGAGCAGTTCCCCAGAACTGCTACACTTTGTTCAGAAGAAAAACAGCCTAGTGGGTGAGGAGGCTGAGCTTGTGATTATGGTCTAGGAACCTGGAGGAGAAACATTTGCAGCTGAAGCAGGAGGTACAAGGCTATGTGAACCGGGACAAAGTCCTAAAGACAGTTGCCAAGGGGCAGGCTGAAGATCAGACCCTGAGGAAGCTGGTAAAGGTGGTGAACCAGCGAGATGGCATCAGGACAAGGGGCCTCATCCACTTCCAGGAGGAGTGCAGGCTCAGTGAGCTGGCATCAGGACAAGGGGCCCAGGGCTAGAAGTGAGTGGGCTGTCTGCCTCTTCCACTACAAGACCACCTCACCCAGGACAATGCCATCCTGGTCATCTGGGCTGCCTGGGAGAAAGACTTACTATTTACAATGAAAATATTTCTGCCACACACACACACAAATAAAGTTACCTAGTGAACATGAGTATTAAGTAGATGAATCAACAAATCAATCATTAAACCACCAGGTTATGCTGTTTTGTCTCATTTTTCTCTACAATATGAATGATACTGATAATGGAGCACAAAGCTGATGACCAAGGCTCCCTCTCTATTGACATGTTCTGACTGTCTTGCAATTATGGATTTCTTTAGAAAAGTTTTACCTTCAATTTTGTTACCATTGAATCTCACAAGTCTGTGTCTATTATGTCACTTTAAGGTAATTTTTACTGTTACATTTTATGTGGACCCTAGCAATATGCTTCAATTTAGCATGTATTTGGCATTTCCTAGTCTCTGTACCAACAGAACATAAATAACACCCTTCATTGTCAAGGAAGCACAAGACTGATTACAAGGCACTTCACAAATAGCCTGTTTTACTTTGTACATTCTTGTGGTAACTATGGTGATCTGACCTACAAAGCTTGAGAGGCTACCTTTTTCTTCTGATATGAACATCTAACTTATTTTGTTCATCACATTTTTTAATACTCATTATCACAAAAATATTACATTAAGCTTTATGTACTATTTGAAAAAAAGCACCAAAATTATATCCTTACTCATGAGTAATCTTTTTTAAAAAATTATTTTATTGTTGTTCAATTATAGTTGTCTGCATTTTCCCCCCACCCCCTCCACTCCAGCCAAACCCACCTCCCTCCCTTGCTTCCACCTTCCTCCTTGGTTTTGTCCATGTGTCCTTTATAGTAGTTCCTGAAAACCCTTCATGAGGAATCTTAATTGTAGTTGGGAAAACTCACAACTTCATTCAGTGCTATTTTGTGCCTAGAACTGCAGTTATAAAAGGAAAAATAGTGAAATAAGATCATAGAGATCAATGTGGAGTGGAACAAAGATAAGAGGATGTCTTGCAGAAAGCAAGGTGAATTGGATCTTGTAGGGCACAGGTGGCAAACGCAAGGCCCGCAGGCTGGATCCAGCCCTCCACCTTGTTTAATCCTGCCGGCACCTTGTTTCTAACCACTTGCTTAGCTGTTAAGGAGTAGTTACATGTATACAGTC
Organism: Micronycteris hirsuta; assembly: GCA_004026765.1. NCBI lineage: Eukaryota > Metazoa > Chordata > Mammalia > Chiroptera > Phyllostomidae > Micronycteris > Micronycteris hirsuta. Next base: position 6,424 of record PVJI01015534.1, read on the forward strand.
CTAAAATTACATTCAGCCCTTTGAAGGCAACTGCGAGGCCGATGTGGCCCCCGGCGAAAATGAGTTTGACACCTCTGTTGTAGGGTATTGGTATAACAGGGTGCAGCCAGGAGAAGGGCCCCCTAGAGGGAGATAATTGGCCCCACACTAAAGGGCCACACCTGACCCGAATGCTGGCAGCTTTGGCCAATTGTGGGAGGAGCCGGAAATGAGACTCTGGGATTTAAATTCAGGCGGAATGCTGCTTGAGGGGATTCCTCATGGTGAGGGGTCCTTTGGGAGCTGCTTGGGTCTGTCTCCGGCTCTCCTCTCTGGGCGCTTCCCACTCCACACTGCTTGAGGGCTCTCTTGAGTGGCTCCTCTCGGGACCACGCTGCTTAAGAGGTCTCTTCAGGTCTCTCTCGGTCTCTCTCTCTCTCTTCGGGACCACACGGCTTGAGCGTCTCTACCACACTGCTTGGGACCACGCGGCTTGGGTGAGAGTCAGGGTCACGTGAATGGTTCTGGGAGCCTGTGTAAAATACAGTACCCCAGACTGGGCAATGGGAGAGGGAAGGACTGTGGGTGTGTAAATAAACAGTTTCTTTTTAATTCTTTTCCTTTTGAATCTTTCCTTTGGCGGCAGGCAAAACGAACCTGGTAAAGGGGAAAAATCCCCGGGTACAGAAAAAGGGGGGTCTCTTTATACAGCCCCCCATTTGTTCTGTAACCGTTTTTGGCGAGCCAGCCAGGAGTATATTTACTCTGTAACAGTTTTTGGCGACCCAGATGGGACTAATTTAATAATTACCCATCTGTAACAGTTTTTCGTGAACGCAGCAGGATTATAATTGCCCGTTCTGTAACAGTTTTTGACGACCGGTCTGTAACATTGGGAATGTATAAAGGAGGTAGGGAGAACCTTCTAGACTAGGGGCACAGCAAGAAAAAAGGCAGAGGGTAAGAATTAACAGCGAGTAAGAGAGAAAGTAATGCAACTAATGATGTTGGAGCAAAGAGACTCAATGAAAGAGAAGTAACATGTCAGGTCTGTACCTTCCCAATCTATTCAGACCTCACAAAAATTTTGGGAGGTAGGTATTAGTATCCTCATTTTACTGAGGATCTAACCACATAAACCCTCTCAGAGCTAGGATGTTCTGCATCAAAACTCCAGGAAGGAAGTACTATTGTTTCTCAGGAAGAGTTAAGGAGACAGCTCTGTCTCACCAGGGGAAGGGGCCTGATGTGATGTCAAGCAGGGGCCACACACTAGAGAGCCACTGGCTGCATATCTTGCTGGCATTTCCTGTTTTACCTGTAATCTTTGGAGTTTTTTATTTTTTACTTTTGTAACCTTCATATCTAAATAACAGGAAACTTCTCATAAAAATATTGACTGAGTGACCCCACTGGGCTGCATTCCAGCCAGGATGGTATCAGAAGAGAGGAGCTAATAAACCCTTTTAGGAGAAGCAAGCCCTCTCCAGTTGTCATTGGCTGAGTTCAGACATCCCACTCATGTCCAGAGTTTTTACTTAGCTGCCTCAGTATTGCTGCCCCAGCATCCATTTTGTTTGGCCAACCAGCCTGTAGTGATGCTGAACGGACACCAGCCCTCTCCTACAAGCGCATGCTGTACACAGCATTCACAAGCCAATATCAATTCTTTTTTTATCCTCACCCTAAGACATTTTTTCACTGCTTTTAGAGTGAGAGGAAAGGAGAGACAGGGAGAGAGAGAAAAACATTGATGGGAAAGTGGAACTTTGACTGATTGCTTCTTATACACCCCAGGACAGATGATCATCTGTTCAGGGGCTGGGAATTGAACCCAAAACCTAGCTATATGCCCTGAATAGGAATCAAACCCACAACCTTTTGGCTATGGGACAATGTTCCCACCAACCGAGGCACACCATCTAGGGCACAAATGTAATTTTTTTAATTTAAAAATAATTTTTGACTTTATAAATTTTTTATTATTTATTCTATTAACTGTTGTCCCAATTCCTTTCTTTCCCTTTTTCCTCCTCCCACCCAGCCCAACCATCTCGCCCACAGTCAATCCCCTCTCTGTTGTCCATGTCCGTGAGTCATTCATATATGTTCCTTCCTTCCCCTTCTTTCCACCATTCCTCTCTTTCTCCTCCCCTCCTACAGCTATCAATCTGTTTCATGTTCCCATGTTTCTAGTTCTATTTTTCTCGTTATTTTATTTTGTTCATTAGATTCCAGTTATAAGTGAGGTCATGTGGTATTTGTCTTTTGCTGATTGGCTTATTTCACTTAGCATAATAGTCTTCAGTTCCATCCATACTATTGCAAAAAGTAGGACTTCTTTCTTTCTACTATGTAATATTCCATTTTGTAAATGTACCACAGTTTTTTAATCCACTCATTTACTGATGGCCACTTGGACTGTTTCCAATACTTAGCTATTGTAAATTGTGCTGCTATGAACACAAGGGTGGACAAGTTCTTTTGAATTGATGTTTCAGGATTCTCAGGGTGTATTCCCAACAGTGGAATCACTGGGTCATAAGGCAGTACCATTTTTAGTTTTTTGAGGAAATTCCATACTGTTTTCCGCAGTGGTTGTACCAGTCTGCATTCCCACCAACAGTGCAGTAGGGTTCCCTTTACTCAATATCCTCACCAGCAAATTCTTGATGTGACAGGCCTTGTGGTCAATCTCTGTGCACCCCTTAGATAAAAACCTTGCTCTTTTGGTTTGAATTGACTAGTCTGACCCTAGTCCAGGAATTCCAAATTACTCCACCTGTGGACCATAATAAAGGCAAGGGTCCCAAGCCCTGTTGCTTTCTCTATCTGCACTCTGCCTTGACCTACTCTTGTGGCACCTTGTGGTGTGCTGTGTACTTCTTCCAGGACCTGTGGGTAGTAAACTCTATTTCAGTTTTTCTTATGGTTTGTTGTTGAACTGTGAACTCACCATCCAGCATCCTGTAGTCCACTTAACAAATGCTAATTTAACAAAATCATAACAACTCATTTTTGTCAACTGCTGGCCCCTTTTACCATGTGAGTTTGCAAGCCCTTTTTAACATACCTCTTTTAGAAAAAATCATGAAAGAGGAAAAAAAAGAAATAAATTACATAATGTTTCCCCACGGACTCTGTCCTCAGAAAGTCCCTTCTATCTCACAGGTTTCCTAATTCTGTGCAGGTTCCTTATACATTCGTACTGGATGTAGAAGGAACCAGAATCTTGGACCAATATAGTTCTTTCTCTGCATAATTTATCTTAAAACACCTGTCACTGAAACCAAGACTAGTGACAAACTTGTGTGAAGACAGTGTAGATAAGTATTGATACATCTACAAGGTGGTGCTTAAAACTAGAGCTGCACAAACCCTACACAGTCTACTTTGTTACACTCATAGGCATGCCCATTCAGGGAGGCAAAAATATGACAATACCAAGTCTTAAATATAAAACTACTGGGCCAGAATCACTCTTAGGTCGTGGAAACAGGAAAATTAGTGGTTAGAGGCTGGAATGTCTGTAATTCTACTGTTGTTTTAATGCTATTTTCAATCTCTGAACATTCAAGTTTGTGATTTTTATTTTGAAATGATACAAAATTGTTCCACAGATCTTGAAATTGACATCAAAAGATATGGGATATTACACTTTATTCCTAAAGCAGCTGGTATAAAATGCAGAAATTGCTATATACAAGAATTTTCTAAAACCTTTGAGTATTAGTTCTAGTAAAAAAACAGCATGTATTTTTGTAAGGAGGATCATTAATTTTCTCTTCATGATCAGAAAGCCTATTTTAGGATCTAATTAAATCTACTGCTATGCAAGAAACTCAACAAAGAGAATTGCCTGTATTGAGGGGCAGAAAAAATCACCTGCAATCTTATCTCATGATCAAAAAACAATGATCACTTTAATAGTAGCATCTGACATTTTTCATATGGACAAGTATTCACAAAATTATTGCCTAAGAGAAATTTATTGACTGACTCAAACACGTTTGAGATAAATACATGTCTTTTATAACAAGGAACTAATTGTCTGCCTCTTCAAGGGTCCTGACAGACAGTACGGGGCATGTGGCCTGTCCTGACATTCTTCTTGGCTACTCCCCTGCCCCTTGCTGTGACACCACTCTCACTGACTGTAAACCCTTCCTTGTCCCCTGCTGCCTCGCTGGAAATGCAGTTCAGCCCCCGGACTTCTCTCCTGTGAGTAGGGACAACATCTGTGCAATATTTACGCACAGACATTCCTAAGAGAGTTTCCCTGGATTCTCTCCAGTGCTAGGTATTAACATTTAAAAAATCAGCTTTCTATATGTCCAGCAAAATGCAGTATTTCTTTTGATCTAACATTTCTTTAAATACAAAATATTGTTTCTTCATATGTTTATTGGCAATTTCAGTTTCTCTTTTGTGAATTGCCTTTTCTCCTTTTCTCTTGGAATGGTTTCTTACTAATTTATATGTCATCTTTAAAGATGAACATTTTTTATAGACTTGTTCTTTCTTTTTAAATAATTTTTGATGCACATAATATTAATCAAACCTATCATTTTTTTCTTTTATTCATTGCATTAATAATCAGAAAGTCTTTCTTCATGCTAAGATTGCTTAAATATATTTAACTATGTGGTATTTCCTTTTATTTTTTTAAAACATTACCTTCATTTGCAATTCGCTTTGGTATACTGGATATGAAGTAGAGGCTTCATGTTATTGTTTATTCAAATAGATAGCAGTCTACACACCACATTGGATAATTCATCTTTCGCCATGTCACTGTGGTGCTTTTTGGTCAAATAATAAGCAGAATAAATTTAGGCTCTTTATTCTATTACACTAATTTGTATTATACACTGTTTTAATTATTAGCTTTGTTATATGTCGTAATACTTACTAGGAAAAATACTTTAATAGTAATTCTCTATTAAAAAGTCTCTTTACTATTATTGCCATTTTATTCCTCAAGAATAACTGAAAATATTTTTCTAGTTCATAGGAGTCTCTCCTTTGTATTTTGATTATCATAAATCTATAAATTCATTCTAGTAAAACCAGTATCTTTATAACAAGAATGGAATATCTTTATTAAAATATTTTATATTTATAAAATATTGCAAAATTAATATAGCTACCATTTATTGAATAATTGCTAAGTGATATAATGCTTCTAAATGCTGTACATACATTATTTCATGTAACCCTTATGATATATAAGTAATATTATTGTTACAGGTTAAGATGAGAAAGAATTTTATTTATGATTTATGCAATTAAATACTAAAATCAGTCTGTACTATGTTCATGCTACTTTTATTAAATTTTGATATCTCAGTCAAGATAACTTTATAAAAATGGAGTATATGGCTTCCTACATTTTACTTTAATACTCTGGAACATTTATAATGCAATGGAATTTTCCAGTAAAACTAAGTGACTGAAGTTTTTAAAAATATTACTCTTTGATATTGTATTCAGAGATTTAATTATTTTTCTCTCTACTCAGGTATTTACTTCCTCATAGTTTCCATTTGCAATAATTTGATGACTTTTCTCTCCAAGAAAGGTATATATTTTATAAAATTTTTATTACATAATATTTTCCAACTTTTATTACATAACATTTGATATTATTCTAATCTCTACTGAGTACATGGTTTTATTCCCTTGTGTGTTCTGACCAGAGAATTTATTTATCTAGCCAATAATTTTTTTTTAAAAACTGGCTGGTTGTATAATCCTAAAGTTACATCTTTCTCACCTCAGAACCCTGTAGCTATTAATCCACTTTCTTCTCAAATTCAGCGTTAAGGAACAAAACTTGAGGCCAAATGGAGTCTGATTTTGAAATAATCATGGTCTTCCTTCCTATCTACCAATAGAGTAGGAATCTAGAGTCATCTCTGAAGGCCAGACTGCAACTGTTGTCTCCATAGAGATCCTACTCCAACCAACATGTTCTTACTAGTTTGTCTCACCTGCCTCAAAAGTTATTGGAAATGAGGAAACCAGAACTTCTCCCATTCTCTATAACCCCACAGTGTTATCACCTAGGCCAACAGTGAAAGAGGAAAACAAGTGAGTTAGTTAAAAAGGCCAAGATGTGCTTCAGCAACAAACAGCCCCCAAATTCGAGAGGTTTAATAGAACCAAAATTTTCTTGTTCATCTATATCTACTGTTTACTGCAGAGGACAACTGTCCTCTATTTGAAAGTGGATCCAGGCTGCTTTAATGTTGCTGTGATTCTTTCTCAACACAAGCCCTTCTCCATGGTTGCCTCAGTGGAAGATGAGTGTGCTGGTGGCTTCTGTACTGTGGCCTGTGGTGACAGAGGACATGGAGAATGAATGACTTTCTCCAAAACTGTGTGACTCTTGGTCACCATTTTATAATGGACCATATGGTTATCTTCTATGATGGACCCCAGTGATACTTACCTCTTGGGATTCCCACTCTTGTGTAATTCATTCCCTTTGAGTACGTGAAGTACTCAATGACTTGCTTCTAGGGAATACAATGCACCAGAAATGAATGAATGCCACTTTTTAGATCAGGTTCTCAGAAAAACAGACTTCTATTGGGAGTATTTGCTGAGTCACTGAGTGAAGTCAGTTGCCATGTTGTAAACTGCCCTATGGGGAGCCATGTGTGACAAGGAGCTGAGGGAGGTCACTAACCAACACCCAGCACGAAACTGAAGCCCTCAGTTCAACAGCCCATAATGAGCTGAATTGTGTGAACAACTATGTCAACAAGTTTGGAAGTGGATCCTTCTATAGTTAAACCTTCAGATAAAACCACCACTCAGGCTGACAACCTGACTACAATCGCATGGGAAGCCTGCGTCAGAGGCACATGCCTAATTGGCAACCAGATTCCTAACATGTTAATGTTCATTGCTTTAAGCCATGAAGTTTTAGAGTAATTTATTACATTGCAGGAGATAACTAAAAAAGACCCATACTCTCAGAGGGCATTTTGTAAATACAACTCTTTAGGTTCCAACTTCCCAACTCTTTCCTAATAGCTAAAACAGCCTTTCAGGCCAGTGAGTTCAGACACTATCTCTTCTCCTCTACTGATTTTATCCTCTATCCCAGGCTGGTGCCTCTCTATCATGTAAATGAGGAAACATGTCTCCTCCAAGATATAAATAAATAAACAAATAAATAAATAAATAAATTTAAAGACGTATTTAAAAAATGTATGTTTTAATAAGTGGTACTGGGAAAACTAGATATCCACCTACAAAATGATGAAATTAGACTCTTAACTAACACCTATACAGAAAGTAACTCAAAATGAATCATAGATCAATGAAACAGAACACAGAGCTCAGAAATAAACCCATGCCTTTGCGGTCAGTTAAAATTTGACAAAGGAAACAAGAACATGCAATGGAATAAAGACAGTGACCTCAGTGAATGATGTGGGGAAAATTGGACAGGTACATGCAAAAAAAAATGAAACTAGACCACCAACTTATACCATACACAAGAATAAACTCAAAATGGAGAAAAGACTTAAATGTAAGTTGCGGACCATAAAAATACTAGAAGAAAACATAGGCAGTAAAATTTCAGATACCTCATGTAGCAATATATGAAAAAATGAACAAATGAGAATATATCAATTTAAAGAGCTTTTGCACAGCAAAAGAAATCATTAATAAAATGAAAAGGGAACCCAATACATGGGAGAATGTGTTTGCCACTGATACATCTGACAAGGGGTTAATTTCCAAAATATATAAAGAACTCACACAACTGAAGACCAGAAAGACAAACAATCCAGTTAAAAAATAGGCAAAGGACCTGAATAAACACTTCTCCAAAGAAGACATACCGATGGCCAATAGACACATGAAAAAAATGTTCAACATTACTGATCATCAGAGAGATGCAAATTAAAACCACAATGAGATGTCACCTCACACCTGCCAGAATGGCTATCACCCATAAATCAACAGACAAGTGCTGGAGAGGATGTGGAGAAAAGGGAACCCTAGTGCACTATTGATGGGGATGCAGACTAGTGCAGCCACTGTGGAGTTTCCTCAAAAAATTAAAAATGGAACTGCCTTTTGAACCAGCATTCCCACTCCTGGAAATATATCCTCAGAATCCTGAAACAACAACTCAAAACAATATATGCACCCCTATGTTCATATCAGCATTATATGCAATAGCTAAAATGTCCAAACAGCCCAAGTGTCCACTGAGAGATGAATAGGTAAACAAAATGTGGTATATTCATACAATGGAATGTTATTCAGCCTTAAAAAAGAAAGACATTTGAACCATTGTTACATGTTGTGAAAATGCCAGTCACGAAAAAAACAAATACTGCACTTATATGAGATATCTGAAGTAGTCAAAATCATAGAGATAGAAAGTAGAACGGTGGTTGCCAGGGAATAGGGAGGAGGGAGTGAAGGAGAGTTGTTGTTTAATGAGTATAAAGGTCCAGTTTTGCAAGATGGAGAGTTCTGAAGGCTGTTTGAACAGCAACGTGAATGTACCTAACCCTACTGAACAATAATTTTTAAAATGGTAAAAATAGTACATTTCAGGTTGAATGTTACCACAATTACATTTTTTTTTTTTTAGATTGGACATATGGAGAACAAATGAGGGAGGAGAGAATGAAAGGAACATGGGAGAACTGTCTGACTCCTCTCACCAAAAGCATCATAATCTGTGCTTCTGTCAAGACACTAGCCGTTGTTTGAGTGCGGTGGAGTTGCAATCCTACATGTCTTTATTTGATGTCATGGATACTTCATTGGGAAAACAGGGCAGAATAAATCAGCATCTGTAAGCTACCCACCATGTTAAGATTCTCTCCTTTTAAAAATATACATACAACATTTTATAAAAATGACATCCAGTATCACATTGGACCACACAATGATTCTGTCAAAGGAATGGAAAGTATGCACATTTTAAAAATCTAATGATATGCTCCCTGGCTGGTGTGGCTCAGTGTATTGAGTGTAGTCCTGCAAACCAAAGGGTCGCTGGTTCAATTTCCAGTCAGGGCACATGCCTGGGTTGCGGGTCAGGTCCCTGTTAGAGGGCATGCAAGAGGCAACCACAGATTGATGTTTCTCTCCCTCTCTTTCTCCCTCCCTTCCCTTCTCTCTAAATAGAAATAAATAATTAATTAATTAGTTAATGATATGCAAGGGCATCTCTGATGCTGTACATTTTCCTCTTAGATCTTCTGATTCCAAACCTGGAGATCCACATGTTCCTCATCCTGATTCTTACCCCCTCATTTAAAAATACAAACTCTGATTTAGAGCACAGGACTTTATTAAGGCATTGTCCTAAGAATTTAGGCTTAGGGTAGACCTGTTCCTTCTCAGGAATTCTGTGGCAGGGGTGCGGGCATGTGTGTATACACACATGTGTGTGTTTTAACTGCATCCTATTTACCTTATTGTTGAGGGAGGTATCCCCAGTCCTAGGGTTAGGGGGATAGCTGAACACATGAACCAATTCTGGACAGGTGATATCAACAGCAGTTCATTATTTATATATACTCACAATCCAGCAAGGAGAATACCTCACACCACACAGGGCCACATAAGGTTTGCATTCAGGAGCAGCATGAACAACCAGGGTCTGTGAGAGGCAGTCTTTGTAGTATCAAGAAGATGAGGTGTCTGCCCCTGGTTCCCATGGGAGTGTGTGATTGTCTTGTTTGAATAATTCCGTGCACTGACAGGGAACTGAAACCTAGCAGTAAGAAATAAGCAGAAACTGTGCTTGGTTCTTTATCTGGAAGAGAACCTTATCTGTGGGAAGAGTTGGGAGGGGAGCTTGTGGTGGTTATGCCATTCGAGGCCATCCCAATTTTACCAAATGTCAAGGCAGCACATAATATTGAACCTTAACTTTAGGCCTTACATCACTGTGTGTGTGCTACATGTTTTAGGGTGAGGTGGGAGTGGAACACAGCTTCTGAGTGTTTGGGGAAACAAAGGACACAGGAGGCTGACAAGACCAAAAGCAGTGCTGGTCTGGGAAACATTTGCCACCAGTCTGCAGCGAGGTAAGTACAGAAATCCAGAGCAAGCATTCAGATGCTTTTAGAACAATGCGATGCAGATCTAGTAGTACATGATTCTAGGCACACGCACAAATCAAGCACACCGCAACAGGCATGGTTTCACACCAAGGAGAGCTCAGGCACATTGCCAACCATGTTGGAAACTGGTGAATGCTGGTCGACAGGAGTGTTATTTTATTAATGGTTAATTCTGCTCCTGCACTCCTATCCCCATTCCAATTAAGTATAAAATACACATTTCAAGATTTGATGCCAGACCATAAAAGCTAGAGACATGCCTTGCCACCCAGCTGTAAATATTAGGGGAAAGATTTAATGTAAACAGCAGCATAAGGCAGTGTCGATGATTTCTCATAAAGCACATGGATTAATTTAGAAAGAAAAAAAAAGGCAGAGAAGCCTTCAAGGAAGTAATAACCCAGAGGTAAAAAATATTGATTAGGGAAAAATATTATCTTAATCAAAATATGTCTTTTAGCTGGAAGTTGTTTGGGCTCCAGAAAAAGGAAACAAGTATGTTTCTAAGATGCACATTTTTCCTTGTGGTTTTTGTTGAATAATGAGCAAGACCATCACTCTTTCTGAAGCCTTGACTGTATAAATCAAAACAAAGGCTTTAATAATCTTGTAGAAAACTCATTTACTACTCTGATAAAAAGAAAGCAATGTTAATTGTTTTTTTAAATATATCAATATATACCTGTGACTTCTGGTATTTCTTGATAATATATCCTGATAAATTTTTTAGGACTTGCCACATGCTGTATTTTCTTCTAATGAGAGCTTCTGATCTTTTTCATCTCTGTCTTCAGAGGAAAATGATTCAAAATAACTTGTTTCTGTTAGCATTTGTTGATGTTCAAGCAACTTATTTTTACTACCCTTCAAATTTTAAGCTTAATATTTTAAACATTACAACCAGACAATATTTAAATATGCCACATGTATTTTTAGGGCTTTTATACATTCAAACTGAATCTGAATTTAAAGTAGGTAAGAACTACTTCAAATCCTAACAACATTCCAGTTTTTCCTTAATCTTAGAATGTGTGGTTGTCCTCAGAATTTTATATAACAAAATGTCTTGTTTTCCTTTGCCATTTGGACTCCACGAAGTTTATTCCTAAAAGAAACTGTGCGTGGTAACACGCGACAGCACTTTAAATCCTGTATGTGTGAAGTAGAAACTGAGTGCTAAGTGATGTGCTAGGAGTAACGGGGGAAAAGGAAAATTAGAACATATTTTCTCACTGCTCACTCTGTTTTGGGGTACACAAAGTAAGAAGTTGATAAATTATCCAATAAATTAAGTCATTTAGCCAAGAGAATTCAGCTGTAATTGATGATCAATGACCCAAATTCTTCAGGGATCCAGTTACCACAGAGCCTCAGTCCTGATTCATGTATAAATACTGGCTCTCTCTAAGGCCCCCTTCCCTGACCTCGCATTCCTTCACTCTGATTCTGAACATATTTGCAAAATCTTTGCTTTTGAGGAGAATTATAGTCTTTAGTTTTGCGTTGAAATTAAGGAAAAATAAAACTGAGTTGTTGTAAATCAAATCTTTTTCCCCTACATCCAAATAACGCAGTGAGCACCCCCTGTTGGCTGCCCAGCAGCAACAGCAAGTCGTGAACATGCAGCCTTGTCAGTCACCTGTACACAAAGAAGGCAGCAAACTAAAGGGCTGTGGTCATTTCGACTCCTGTATCAGAAGCGAGGGAGGGGAAATCAATATTTGCTTAATAGAAAAGGAAAACACTGATAGCGAAGGAGGTTTATTCTCAAGCTTTTAATGGGATATCTTAACACTAGGAAGGGGGAAATTCTCTTTCTTTTCTTTTCCTTTATTTTTTGAAACTTAAAGCTATATTCACTTTCAGTGTTAGATGAGTTTCTGAAAAGAATAGTGGGGAGAAAACCTAACAAATATATTCATTTTGGCTAAGGCTTCATCTGACTTTTTAGGTTGTAACCTTCCACTATTCAATGCTTATCAGGGCTAAGAAATCTATAAATTCTAGGTCTCCCCTCCCACCTCATATTTTTAAGTAAGATGGGCATTGAAATGGGGGAAATGGTTAGGAGAATAATCATAAGCACACACATTTACTTTCATTCTGATATCCTAAGGATTGAATCAATAAAAATAGATTTCCTCTCTATTTATCATAAATATGCTTCCAGCCCCTTCAAGCCAACCTACTAAAATTTGGCTTTATTTATCTACAGGGAAAGATGGATTTTACTCTAGGATTCTGTTTTAAAAGTGCAATAACAGGTTACTTTTAAGACAATAGATATTTTGTCAGTCCTGTCAGTAGAGGAATCACGTGAATTTTTCTCCAAGAAATCTCTTCTTTTAGGAAGTTCAAATGTTCACTCTTTTATTCTCAATGATCTCTTTCTGTAATTGTAAGTTTTAAGTAAACGGTTAGTGAGTGGCACGGCAAGAGCAGTAGACTAAGAATAAAACACTTGTGTCCTGATCCCGGCTTTGCCACTAGAACTGTGCAGCCCCTTTAATCTCCCTACGCTTTATTTTCTTCATTTGAGATATGGAAGTCACTGTTTTGACCATTAATTCAAGTTACATGAGGTACCAGTTACCAGAGGCATTAATTCTGGATGCCATGCGGGAGAAGGACTTATTATAACAATGAGCATGTATTGAGCTTCTGCTCTGTCCCAGTCTCTGGAAACATCAGTGACTTGGCTCTCAGGGGTTTATAGGAGCTCAGCTCTGGAATCAGACTGGGTTCCAATCCCATTTGCCACTTCCCATCCAGGTAACCTTGGGGAAACTAATATTTCTGAAGCTCATTTTCATTATATATTTAGAAACATTGGGTTGTTTCTCCAAAGTCACATGAATGGAAAATGACAGAGAATTGAAATGCAATCATATGCTGCGAGGACCACAATCAAGAAGTAAATTGGCCACAAATAAAATGTTTTAATGTTGTTCAACTTTGTTTCTTTATTGTTCCTTCTATTCCTTGAATGGCCCTGAATATCATGCTAAAAAGCTTAGACATTACCTTGTAGTTAGAGGAGAGGTGGTAGAAAATTTTGAGTAAGGAAGGGGCATGATTGTGATTAACTCATCAGAATATTGAGAAAATTTAAGGAGCACCTATATATAAACATAATATATTTGTGTAAAGCATTATGATTCTATTTGTAGGTGATCACATAAGGAAAAGACCTACACACTATTTCTTACTCTGATGTTGGAGTGCTGTGTTCTAATATGATATCCTATGGAGATAAAGTAGGACCACTCCCCTGCAGTTCAGAGATATTAGAGGAGGAAAATTTCTAGGTGTCAGTCCTACTGAAAAAATATCAAGGAAAAGAAATTAAAAATTGGAAAGTGAGCCTTAGTCAGTGGCCAGAAGTAAACCTTGTCTCCAGCCATGTCTTTCTTTGGCATGTATTCTAAGGAATGCTTGAGAGCTGTCTACATTGGTATGGGAAATGGCCTCTGCCAAGGGAGGCAGCCAGGCCTTCTAATCTGAGAATTCTCTCTCTAGTGCCAGCCTTGGAACATGTCGATGTGATGAAGTTGCAGCCATATATGTGAAGAGCATGAATAAGGTGAACTTTGTTGTTTTAAAGAGAGGCATCCATTATACTGTGGCTATAAGGCAAATACCTAAAAAATGGCACTTAAGTTCAATATCTAGTCCATGACAATAAATAGGAATATGTTCCACCTAATATGACATCTAACTGGTTAATTTATTGCCAAAATGTAATAGGGTTGTTAAACTTTGGTTATAATTCCTAGTACATGTAGTTCCAGATTTCTGAATTTTATCCATTAGAGTTCATTTTGGGGCTGGAAGCCGGGGGCGGGTGAACTGTGCTTATTATGAAAGGTTAGCTTGCGGCCCTGGCTGGTGTGGTTCAGTGGATTGAGTGCCAGCCTGTGATCTGAAAGGTCGCAGGTTCAATTCCCAGTCAGAGCACATGACTGGGTTGTGGGCCAGATCAATGTATCTCTCACACATTGATGTTTCTCTCCCTCTCCTTCTCCCTTCCTTTCCCTCTGCCTAAAAGTAAATAAATAAAAAAATATTTAAAGAAAAGAAAAAGATCAGCAGGCAGTGATTACAGCTTTTCTAAATAATGGTCATGGGTTCATAAAAGGCTTATGATCCATCAGAATACTTTGTTTGAGTCTACAGAACGAAAAGAATGTAGAAAAGCTATTGTTCAGGGAAATACTTTGCATGTACTTAATACCTGATCAGTTTAGTTATTAGCTTATCCTATAACAAGGTCACCCAGTTGGAATGCTGAACTTAAAGTGTGTGTCTTTGGAATGTCACACAATCTTTTCAAAATTGTACATCTTCCATTTCTGAAATCTCTCTCTGTCTCTCTCTGTCTCTCTGTCTCTCTGTCTCTCTCTCTCTCTCTCTCATGGATTAGGAAGGTGGGTCACTTCCTTAAGAGTGGCAGCCTCCTCCAGTACAGATGTTTGCTTCCATTTTAACTATGCAAGGGGTGGCGGGGAGCACAGCTTGGTTTTTAATGCTGTGAAACCTGCAGATATAGTCTCTACCCTGGAAGAGGCTCTTAGCTCAAAATGTATTCCCTTAGAAAGTTTCAGAGAAGAAGTGGAGGGAAAAACAGCACAACCCACCACAAAGCCATGTACTTAAGCAGACTCTTTCAAGTACCACTTAATGGTGTGCAGCTGACACACAGAGATCAAGATTCTGACGTAGGATGCTGCCACTTGGTGGCTTCTTAATCAGGGGCTGTCCAAGACTGAGCGTTGTGGCCTTCAGGCTCTGGGATTTTGACAATTATTGAAGGAGTTTGGGGAGAAATAGAGAAAATAGGAAGGACAGACTATTTCTATGAAGAGAAGAGAATTGATACAGCACTGGAGTGGAAATTGTACTGCAAGAGGTCATCCCACTGGCAAAGCTGTGATTGGGAGCCAGACCCGGTGGAAAACACTTGTGGCAGATGGAACTGGTGCCACACACTTCCGTCAGAATTTATCAGTAAAGCTTGGGGATGAGATCTGTCAAAGGGTGTTTCATGCATCATCTACTCTGGGTTTTTTTAATTGCAATTAATGTCAAATTTTACTCCTCAGGAGATATTATAGGAAAACTGCTTCGTTGAACTATACAGGCTGAATAATTACAGCTAAACCAAATGACGTTTGTGACAATGCAGGGTAGTTTTTGACTAAAAATTAAAAAGTAACAGATCGATGGAACAGAAAAGGTCTTGGGAGGCCACCCAGGCAGACCCCCATTCCATCAGCCCTTTGAAACAGTTACATTTCAGCAGCTACCCACTCCCCCACACTGTGAGCAACATCACGGTGGGGAATCTTGTATTAGTCATCTATATACCAACAGTGCCTGGCACTGGGCTCAATTGACATTGATTAACTTTCGTTGAAAAGCTATTATATAAAAGTATATAAAATAGTTTAGTGCTGACTGACTAAGGCCCTGTTCAGTACATATTCAAGTGCAGAGGTGGTGGTGGTGGTGGTGGTGATGATGTGTGTTGAGGTCAGGAGGCTTGGGAGTCAGGTTGGATTGGATTTTCTTATTACTGCCTAGCTCTGGAGGGATTTCTGGCTGGTCATAATTGCTTCATCCAAGTTCAGATGCAATAGGCCTTTCTTCATCCTCAGTTCTCCATTCTCCATAATATCTTTCTGTGTACCCAGGCCTCACACTCTATTTCAGGGGGCTTTTGTGTGTCCCAGTGGAGGTTGTCTGCCCAGGGTTTGTGGAGTGGGTATATAGGGACTCAGAGAGGCAGTCTTCTTTCCCAGTACTCAGCCCTTTTGTGTAACTACCACTGCAGAAGGAAGATTCTCACAGATGCTGGGGCAGAACTGTGTGGCTCTCTTAGCGTTTCTCCTAACTTTCTCCACTCATGCCCCCTTCATCTTTCACTCCGCTCAGCCTGGAGATTCCTTTCTAGCCTTGCAGTTAGAAAGCTTCTTTTTCTTATTCCACCTCTCCTTGGTGTTCTCCTGAAGCCTAGGCAATTGAAAATGAAAAGCCAAACTTTGTATCTCTACAGTGCCCTCCCTTTTCTGAAGGAATTAATAAAGAATGCCAAGCTGACTGAATGGGGAGAAAGGCAAGGAGTAGAAGAACCAGTGGGGCAAAGGACATATGAATTCATAGTTAAAATACTCTTAAAATAGAATTTCCTGCCACATTAGTCACAGAACAGCCCATTTCTTTATGGATTTAAGGAAAGAGCCAGAAGATAGCCTTTAATATTTTCAATAGGGGTACAGGCGTGTGATCTTTGCATGCACCCCACAAATATCAAGCCCTCTGTGTCCATCTGCGTTAAAGAAAACTGTTATCCTACACATCTTAGAAATGGAAGATAAATACAGAATACTTCTTATCTTTATCCAATTGTTCAAACATTGCTCTTAGGGTTCTTTCTGTCTCTTGCCATCCTTCAGTAAACCTTGGCTTCATTATTCATTGATGCTTTCCCCAGCAAGACAAAGGTGACTGCCAACAGCCCACACCACATCTCACAGGTTGGCAACCCCAGCAGAAAGATACCATGTTCCATACTTGCTCTGAAAGTGAAATTTTAAAGAGAAGTTGTTGAGCCCCACCAGGATCACCTATAGATGAAAAGAAAAAAAGTTGGGAAAATGTTCTAGAAAGAAAAAAGAAAGAAAAGAAAAACCCTAGAGTTACTACAATGTACTTTACTTGCCTTGTTGTCATCATATTGTTAAAAGTAATAATCCAATGCTTTTAAAATTGCAAGATTTTGCTTAATTGTAGTCACCATGATATTATAGGATAACATAGCATAGGTTTGGATAAAATAAAAATTTTCAATGATGCCAGTATGAATCACATAAACTACAGGTAAGTATTATTTTCATATATATGGATTTCTTACTGTGGGATGCAGTAGGTAGAAAACGAAACAAATAAAAACCAAAAGAAACAAAAACATTTAAAGTACACTAAGTTAATCCACCTAGCAGTGAGACTTTTAAGCATATTCTTAATTCCTTGGAAGATAAAAATTAATTCTACTCAGCACTTGGAAAGATTCAATATTTCCATTAAGATATCAAATTTTCTTTCCATATTTAATGACCTTATATGAAGATGTTTCTAAAGGCTTTGGCCTTTAGAAAACAACGAAACCCAAAATTCCTATGGTGCTTACAATAAATGCCCATGGCTTGAGTGTTCTAGATTTGGTGCTGCAAACGCAGAAACTAGAGCCTCAGAGCAGTCCTCCTGGCTGGCTGTGGAGCAACATAAGTGGCACACTTCATTTAGTAACTAAGCAGCATTGGAGTTGAATGCCTTTCAGAAGGTAGGACAGCAATCTGGAAAGATTCAGAAAAACTATGCTAAGTTTCCAAGTGCCAAAGGTTTTTTTGAGGGCTACATTATTTTACAATAGCTCACTTGCTTAGAATAAAAAAACCATTCTACGTCTGCAAAATAGTTATTGTTTCATGATAACTAGGCATAGGTAAACTGGCAGCTTGAGATGGCCAAAATCTTAAGAAATTTGCTACAAGTACAAACCAAAAATAGAAACTACATTCCCAATAGAAAAGATCAGTAGACAATTTGTATTGCTGTTGTTAAGGCAATAACAACAAGTGACAACACTGAAGCCAGAAGCTTTAGCAAGCAAAGTATGGATGTGGGGCAAAGGGGACAGGGGACAGGGATATTATTCTATATAAAGAGAAAGGCACATGTAAAGGCCAAGAAATTAGAGAGAATGAGACATATAAAGCACTCCAAGTGATTCTGTATGGTTGGAGAAGACAGTAGAAGGGGAAGTAGCAGCATGTTAGGCTGGAGAGGTGGGGCATATAAAGCTGCTGGATTTTATTCCAAGAGCAGTGGAGAGCCAATGAAGAGTATGAAGCAGAGGAGTTTTACAATCATGTATCCTTTCTAAAATATCACTAGCTGCAATGAGAATAAGGAAGGAGGAAGAGGTGGTCATGGAGGCAGAGAGACCAATTAATTAGGAGGCTATTAACATAATCTAGGAGAGGGTTGATGGTGCATTGAACGAGGAAGGACATAATGGGAAGGGAGAGAAGTGTACAGACAGCGGTGTGAACAGGTTGAATTAACAGAACTTGGGAGACTTGTTGGGATCTGGAAGTATGAATGAAGGATACGCATCAGAGATGACACCTATTTCTAATTGGGGGAACTGCGTGTAAGGTGCTTCCAATCACAGGGAAAGGAAATTCAGGAGGAGGAGGTTTTGGGTAAGAGATAATGGAATTACTTTTGGATATATCCTCAAAGAATGAGAGAAAAAGAGAAAAAGTTGGTGATAATAAGTATATCCTATGGCAGCAAGCAATTTGAGTCTCTGTAAATTTCACTGAATATTCTCATATTGTACAGATAGCTACTGTCAACTGTTTCTTATTTGGGGGGTTCATGTGTCTACCCTTACTACAGACTAATCCTTAAATGAATGACACCATCTGCCTAAATCAGTAATAAAAGCTTTGCCTTTGGAACAATCTTAAAAGAAAATTACATAGTAATAATATGTTGTTAATATTTCTGAGTGAATAATATTTCTGTGTCTTAGACACAGTTTGTGGATGAAATAATTCAGTAAAGGCTTAGCACAAACTATGGAAGCTGTAGGTCAAGCTGCTGCCCCGTAATAATCTTTTGAATGGGCTGAATAAAAATTCTCCCAGAATCCTTCCTGCAATAAACAATGAGAGAAAGTATTTAAGCACATTTTACTCTCACAGTATTAACTACACATCATCAGACTTGATATACAGCAAATCCTCACTTAACATTGTTTATAGGTTCTGTGACTTTAAGCTAAACAACTTAAATTTAGTTTTTCTGTAGGCTAATTGATGTAAACAAGAATTAAGTTCTTAAAGCCTGTCATCAATAGTATAATGAAATGATGTTGAAAAAATTATGTTATTCAAGATCTGCTATATTATAAATGCCAATATCTTATGCACAGAGTGAGGAATAACTTCCTGACAACATAAGTTGGGGTGCTATCCATGAGGGGCCAACCACCTCTACCTTGTAAGAATCCACACTCTGTTAAAGTGGGGAGAGGACTGCCCTGGCTGGGTGGCTCAGTTGGTTGGAGCATCGTCCCAGACACCAAAAATTTGTGGGTTTGATTCCCAGTTGGAAACCCTTAATTCCTGGTAAGGGCTAGGGGGTGGATAGGAGGCAACTGATTGATGTTTTTCTCTCTCATCGATATTTCTTTTTCTCTCTCTCTAAAAAATCGACGGATATATCCTTGGGTGAGGATTAAAAAAGAAAAAGCTGAGAGGGGACTTTCTGGTAGAAATACATGTTATCCACAGGGTAGCACAGTTCTTGCATGACCAGTGGATCTGGGAGTCACTCTGGCATGATTTCTAAGAGTTTCACCTAGACTAGCTCAATTCATAGAATGCAGGAAGAGCAAACACAGGAAAGAGCCACTATTATCGGATGAAATGACTCTGGGTCTATAGATACATTAAAGGCATTGATCCCCCAGCCATTTGCAGCTATGGGGCACTTGAAGGATGATACATAACTGTTAGCGGTATATCCTTCCCCAGGTATGAAATGACACTGAAATCACACCAGGTCTATAAAGACTATGAATATTAAGATCTGACTATTTCCTCAATCCTACAGTTTAGCATAGAAGAAGCATCTTAGATAACACTTACAAATTGTGGGCCAAACTGCAAACTTAGCAACATTTTAGATTATTATGAAGAGAAACACCTATAATTCATTCTGGTTTGTTTGTGGAAGAGGAAAGATTTCCAAGTATTGTAAGATGAGAACTAAAAGAACGTAGAAATTCAATCTCCGAGAGTAAACGGTACCTTATTTAGGAAGGGTTGGAATGCAAAAAGTCGTGTCTAAGCCTTGGTTGTTCAGTGCTTTATTCCTTTGTGTCAACAAGCAAGAGCCTTCTCTTTCAACCACATGACACTTAAATAAGTAGCTGTGTGTTACTTTGAACTCAAATAGACATAATGCTGTGAAAATTGCATGTAGGTTTTTGGCTGGCTGCCTGGTTTGGCCTCAGGATTCTCCTGAACACTCCTTCATAGTCATCCCACGTCCAGGTCAGCCAGGAGCGGGGACCCAAGGCTAGCACTCTACTGACTTAGTCCCTGAACCAGATAAATGAGCTAGTATCCTTGAAGCGCTCAGTATTATAGTTTCTCCTGAACTTGAAATTGCCTTTAAACTGGCTCCTGGCCTAGTAGCCAGCTGATCTGTAATTGCCTGTCTGAAATCCAACAAAGAAGGCATGGTAAAATCAGTTACTAGCTGAAATTCAATGTCTCTAAAATGAGGAGTAGGAACTGGCTTGTGGGAACAGCAAGGCCAGAAAATCCCAGTTTGAAGTGGTATCCATAAGAATCGAAGTGAAGGAAAAGTGTGAAGGGTAGAGCACTGCAGATGGGAATGGGAGGAGGTTGGCAGGGGGATAGAGGGGTCCCTCCGAAACTGCTAAGGCATTTGTATTTCAAAGAAGGAGGTGGTGATATATCATCTAGAGATGTTAGCCTTAGGTTCTAGTGCTGCTACATAAGTATGGTGGGGACTAGGCAACTATATTTCTCCAGTAGCTGCCAGATCAGCTAGAAACATCACATGCGAATCTAGTAAGTATTACCTAAAGATGCAGGGCTGGCTTCACTTTAGTATGCAGTGTCACCTTATGCATTCATTTTGTGAACTTTCTTCTTCCTTGTAGTCTTCCTAATATGCTCTCTTTTTAAGGGGATAAAGCTTCCTTAGTGATGGTTAAAGTTATTTCTCTCTTTAAAGCAACATTTCTGGGTCAGTGATCCGCAACTAAGGTGGCTCCATCCTGTGGTAACTGCCATAAATGGTGGATAAACTCCTAGGTTGTCACATTTCAACAAATGACGAGTTCCGCACAAACACAATAAAGTAAAAACAACATTTTGTGGTGACTAAGTGTAGTTTTATTCATGAACCAATACTATGTAAGTGCAAAACCATTACACCAACATCATGGTGTTTTTATTTTATTTAATTGCTGGTACTGCAGCAGTTATGTTTTCTCTTTCATAACGTGTGTAGATTCAACAGTACTGTGGATTAAATAGTTTTCTGGCTAAGAAACATTTACACTACTGTTTATACAAAAGGTGAATATTAAGTTTTAATTAATTAATATAATGTTTATGTTAAATCTTGGAATACAATTGGAGGCGCCATTGCTTTCACTTAGTGTAGCAGACCTTTCTTGCTCCTCCTCTTCTCTCCTCTTTTTCTTCTCCTTCAATTTTTGTGTCTTTGTGTTTGAAGGACTCAAATATATGGAAGAGAAAGGCTCTTGTTCCACAAACACACCTTGAAATTGTATTCTTGCTGAAAAATGGACCTTGTTTCACAAATGATATTTGGATCCAACGGCAAGATGTGTTTAAGTATTTTGTTTCAAATTTTTGATTGAAAATGAAAGATTCTCTATAAAATAATACACTTTCTTGGCACAACTAAACACCTGGATTCAGAACAGATTGAATTCATGCTTTAAGTTAAAAAAACTAGTTTTGTGTTTTCCTGTCAAAAATATAAAAGAAGTTTAGTAAATGGATTGTGCATAAGCAGTCTACATCTGTGGAAAACCGAAACAGATGGCCTTTGAAATATTTGTTAGTAAGACATATGATAGGAATCTGAAGGATGAATAAAAGATTTCCTAAATCATTCAAAATTACCACACTAGGTCATTCTTGCTATTTCCAAAGAACTCTTATGACAACTTCAAAGGTCCTCTGACCAAGCCATTCCATTTCTACACATTTTTCTAAGAAAATATTTATAAATTGTAAAGTGCACAAAGATATAATGTTCATCACACTGTGGTTTATAATAAGATAAATTGAAATCAATCTGAATATTCAAAAGTGGGGGATTGGATATATAAATTATAATAATTCAATAGAACTCTATACAAGCACAGCCAGTTATGTAGTTCTGTATGTATTTTATTTATGTGAAATTATATTTTTGATATACTAATAATTAGAAAATGTTCCACAGAGCTATAGAGTATGATCCAAATTATATTTAAAATTCACATGTATGCAGTTCCCTGTATATGCATATGAGAAAAATAATATGGAAAAGTAACCCCCAAAACTATCACAATAAACATAAGAAGAAAAAAATCTTCCTAGAATCTCTTCTCTCTCTTACTCATTATCATGTAATATTTGACAAGTCTTTTCACAGAAGATTAAACTTCACCATTCCCTTTTTAAAAAAATCACAGCTATGACAAATTAAGATGAATAAAGTAATGATTATTTAATGAAAATCATGATGGAAAAGGATGACCATAAGATTTTCTACCCTCATTATGAGCAAGGTACAACCTTATACTCTCTATAATTACACAAAAAATATTTTTTTAAAAAGACTTGATTTTTGTAGAGCAGTTTTAGGCTCACAACAAAATTGGGAGGCGGGTACAAAGATTTCTCATATACTCCTGTCTTCACACATGCATGAACTCCCCCACTACAAACATCACTCAACAGAGTGGTGTATTTGTTACAACTGATGAACCTGTATTGGCACATCATAATCACCCAAAGTACATAGTTTGCTTTAGAGTTCACTCATTTTTTTTAAAAGACTTCATTTATTTGTTTTTAGAGAGGCAGAAAGGGAGGGAGACAGGGAGAGAAACATCAATGTATGAGAGAAATATCAATTGGTTCCCTCTCCGAAGACTCCACCCGGGGACCTGGCCTGCAACCCAGGCATATGCCCTGACTGTGATTCAAACCAGCAACCTTTCAATTCGCAGCCCTGCCCTCAGTCCACTGAGCCACACCAGTGAGGGCTAGAGTTCACTCTTGATGTTGTATATTCTTTGGGTTTGGATAACTGTATAGGACATATATCCATCATAATATCATGCAGTGTATTTTCACTGCACTAAAAATTCTCTATGCTTTGCCTATTCATCCTACCCACTCCAGCTCCACTCCACCCCCAAGAACCACTCATCTTTTTACTGTCTCCATAGTTTTGCCCTTTCCAGATGCCATTTAATTGGAATCATACAGTAGGTAGCCTTTTCAGGATGCCTCCTTTTACTAAGTAATATGCATTTAAGCTTCCTTCATATCTTTTCATGAATTGGTAGCTCATTTCTTTTTAGTGCTGAATTATATTCCATTGTCTGCATGTATCACAGTTTATTTACCCATTCACATATTAAAGGACATCTTTGTTGCTTCCAAATTTGGGCAATTCTGAATAAAGTTGCCATAAACATCCATGTTCAGGTTTTTGTTTGGACATAAATTTCAAACTTCTTTGGGTAAATACCAAAGAGCAAGATTGCTGGATTGTATTGTAAAAGAATGTTTAGTTTTGTAAAAAACTGCCACACTATCTTCCAAAGTACCATTTTGTCCTCCCACTTGCAATAAGAGTTCTTATTGTTCTACCTCCTCACCACCATTTGATGTTGCCAGTGTTCAGATTTTGGACATTCTTATACATGTATAGTGGTATCTGACTGCTGTTCTAATTAGTATTTCCCTATATTTGACATGTAGCATCTTGTTTCATGAGCTTATTTGCCCTCTATATATCTTTTCTAGTAAGATGTCTGTTAAGGTCTTTGGCCCAATTTTTAATCAGCTTGTTTTCTTAACAGTCATAGACAGCAGGCTGACAGTTGTTTGGAGGGGCTAAGGTGGGTGAAGGGGGTGATCAAAAAGAGAGAGAAAACTAAAAAAAGAAGAGTTCTTTGTATATTTTGGGTAAGTCCTTTATCAGATGTGTCATTTGCAAATATTTTTTGCCAGTCTGTGGTATGTCTTCTAATTCATCCGACCTTGTCATTCACAGAGCTGAAGTTTTTAATTTTAATGAAATTCAGCTTAGCAGTTATTTCCTTGTGGATCATTTCTTGTCTGTCCCATTGATCTATTGGCTGATCTTTCACCAATACCACACTGTCTTGCTCATTGTAGCTTTACAGTAAGATTTGGAGTTGAGTAGCATCAATCCTATAGCTTTGTTCTTCTTCAATATTGTGTTTGCTCTTCTGAGTCTTTTGCCTCTTTATATAAACTTTAGTATCAGTTTGTCAATATACATAAAGTAAATTGCTGGGATTTTGATTGGAATTGCATGGAATTTGTAGATCAATTTGGGAAGAACTGATCTCTGACAATATTGAGTCTTCCTATTCAAGAGCATGGTATGGTTTCCAATTTATTTAGTTGTTATTTAATTTTATTCACCGCAGTTGTGTAGTTTTCCTCATATAGATCTTGTACATATTTTGTTAGAGTTACAACTAAATATTTCATTTTTGAGGTCCTGATGTAAATGGTATTGTGTTTTTAATTTCAAATTCTTTTTATTCATTGATGGTATACAGAAAAACAATTGACTTTTGTAAATTAACCTTGTATTCGGCAATCATGCCACAATCATTTATTAGTTCTAGGAGGTTTTTGTTAATTATTTCAGATTTTCTATATAATCATGTCATCTGCAATCAAAGACAGTTTCATGTTTCCCTTCCCAATCTGTATATATTTTATTTCTCTTTCTTACCGTATCTCATTAGCAAGGGTTTCCAGTAGGATGTTGAAAGGACTGGGGAGGGCGAACGTTCTTGCCTTGTGCTTGGCTTAGTGGGAAGGCTTTGAGTTTCTCACCATTGAGTATGATGTCAGCTATAGTTTTTTTGTAGATGGTCTTTATCAAGTTTAGGACATTTCCCTCTATTCATAGTTTACCAAGAATTTTTATCATGAATGGTGTTGCTGCGTCACTGTTATGATCACATGATTTTTCTTTTTTAGTTTGTGTATATGATATATTACATTAATTGATTTTCAAATGTTGACCCAGCCTTGCATACCAGGGATAAATCCCATCTGTTCATGGCATATAATTTTTATACATTTTTGTATTTGGTTTGATAATATTTTGTTTAGAATTTTTGAATTTATGTTCGTGGAAGACCTTGGCCTACAGTTTTCTTTCTTGTAATGTCTTTGTCTAGTTTTGGTGTTAGGGTAATGCTGGCCTCACAGAATAAGTTGGTAAGTATCCCTCTGCTTCCATCCTCTGAAAGAGATTGTATATTTCATTCTTAAATGTTTGGTAGAACTCACCAGTGAACTCATCTGGGTCTGGTGCTTTCTTTTTGGAATGTTATTAATTATTAATTGATTACATGTATTTAATAGATTTAAGCCTATTCATATTGTCTATTTCTTTTTGTGTAAGTATTAGCAGATTGTGTCTTTAAAGGAATTGGTTCATTTCATTTAACTTATCAAATTCGTGGGCATAGGGTTAGTCATAACATTCCTTTATTATCCTATTAATGTCCATGGGATCTGTAGTGATGTCCCTTCTTACTTCCTGATATTAGTAATTTATGTCTTCCCTTTTCTTAGTTAGCTTGGCTAGAGGTTTATCAATTCTATTGATCTTTACAAAGAATAAGCTTTTGATTTTGTTGGTATTTCTCCATTTATTTTCTGTTTTCAATTTCACTGATCTACTTGAATTCTCGTTATTTATTTTCTTCTGGTTACTTTGTATTTAATTCACTCATCTTTTTCTAGTTTCCTAAACTAGAAACATAGATTATTAAATTTAGATCTTTCTCCTTTTCTAATATGAATTAAATGCTATAAATTTCCCTCTATGCACTGCTTTCACTGCATCCTACATATTTTGATAAGTTGAGTAACATTTTCACTTAGTTCAAAATGCTTTTATATTTTGTTGAGATTTCTTCTTTGACCCATGCATTTTTTAGAAGTGTTCATTTAATCTCCATGTATCTTGGGATTTTGCAATTATTTTTACTTACAGATTTCTTGTTCAATCCCACGGTGGTCTGTGAGGAGACTTGTCTGATTTCTATTTTTTTTTTAAGTTTTTAAGGTATGTTTTATGGCCCAGAATGTGGTCTATCTTGGTGAACATTCCACATGAGACTGAGAAAAATGTGTATTCTGCTGTTGTTGAATGAAGTATTTATAGATATTCATTATATTCAATTGACTGATGGTGTTTTTGACTTCAGTTATGTCCTTACTGATCTTCTGGTGGTCTGATCTGTCCATTTTTGGTAGAGAAATAAATGTTGAAGTCTCAACTATGATAGCTCATTCACCTATTTCTCCTTGAAGTTCTGTCAATTTTTGCCTCACATATTTTGACACTTTGTTATCAGCCACGTACCTACTAAGAATTGTTATGTCTTCTTAGCAAATTGAACTCATTTATCATTATGTAAGGCCCTACTTTATCCTAACTTTCCTTACTTTGATGTCTGCTCTGATTGAAATCGATGTAGTTATTCCTGCTTTAAAATTTTATTTTTATTTTTTTAATCCTCACCCAAGGACACACTTTTTAAAATTGATTTTAGAAAGAGAGGAGGGCAGGAGGAAGAGACAGACAGACAGACAGAATCAGAAACATCATTTGGTTGTCTCCCATATGTGCCCTGACAAGGGATTGAACCCACAACCTGAATATGTGCCCTGACCAGAAATCAAACCTGCAAACTTTTGGTGTACGTGATGACACACCAACCAACTGAACCACCCAGCCAATGCTACTCATGCTTTTGATTAGTATTAGCATGTTATATTTTTCTCCTCACATTTACTCTCTCCCTCTCTCTCTCTCTTTCCCCATGAGAGAGAGAGAGAATATAAATGTCTTTATATTTAACATAGGTTTCTTATATTACATACGTAGTTGGGTTGTGTTCTTCTATCAACTTCGACAATCTCTGTCTTTTATTTGGTGCTTTGAAGTCTTTGGCATTCAAAGTAATTATTGACATAGTTAGATTAATATTTACCACATTTGTTACTACTTTCTATTTGTTGCCCATGTTACTTGTTTCTATTTTTGTCTTTTTTCCTGTTTTTTGTAGTCTTAATTGAGCATTTTATATGATTCCATAGTCTCTCTTTTCTTAGCATATGTTATACTTCTTTTTAAAAAGTTTTAGTGGTTGCCTTAGAGTTTGCAATATACATTTATAACTAATACAAATCTACTTTTAAACACTAATACTATATCACAGGTAGTATGATATCTTATAATAACTAAATAACTTCTTGTCTTTTGTATCATTGCCATCATTTATTTCACTTATAAAAAATACATAAGCATTATTGTATTAAACATGTAGTTGAATACAGTATTCCTATTATTATTTTGAACAAATTTTTATGTTAGATCAGTTAAGAATTTTTTAAAAAAAACTTTTATTTTACCTTCATTTATTCCTTCTTTGATGCTCTTCTTCACTTTATGTGGCTCTGAGTTTCTGACCTGCATTATTTTTCTTCTTTCTAAGAACTTCTTTTACATTTATTGCAAATCAGGTGTACTGGTAATAAATTTTTTCAATTTTTGTTTGCTGAGAAATTCTGTTTCTTTTTCAATGTTAAAAATCATTTCACAGGGCTAAGTTGGTGTTTTTTTTTCTCTCTATATCAGTCCTCTTTTCTTGCTTGCATGCTTTCTGAAGAGAAGCTAGATGTAATCCTTATCTTTGCTTTTTTTATAGATAAAGGGGTTCTTTTTTTTTTCCTGGCTTTAGAAAGAATTTTTCCTCTATCTTTGATTGTTTTGTAATTTGAAAATTATATGCTTATGTGCAGTTTTTTTAAACCTTTTTTTTTGAGATTTTATTTATTTATTTTTAGACAGAAGGGAATGGAGGGAGAAAGAGATGGGGAGAAACATCAACGTGTGGTTGCATCTCACGTGGCCCCCCCGGGGACCTGGCCTGTGACCCAGGCACATGCCCTGACTGGGAATTGAACCAGAGACCCTTTGGTTCGCAGCCCATGCTCAATCCACTGAGCTATACCAGCCAGGGTAGTATGTGCAGTTTTTTGACATGTACCCTGCTTGGTGTTTTCTGAGCTTCCTGTATCTGAGGTTTGATGTCTTTCATTAACTTCGCAGTTATTATTTCAAATAATTTTGCAGTTTCTTTTCTCTTTTCCTGTGGTATTCCCATTACACATGTTATACCTTTTGTAGTTGTTTCACAGTCCTTGGATATTCTGCTCTGTTTTTTTGTCTTTTATTTCTTTGCTTTTTGCTTTTCAAGAACTTTTGATATATCTTCTCATTCATTCCTCAACAACGTCTAGTTTTCAAATAAGCCCACCAAAGGCATTCTTCATTTCTGTTACACTGTTTTTTTATAGCTAGTATTTCTTTTTATAATCTCTTAGGATTTCCCGCACTTTGCTTACATTTCCCATCTGATCTTGCATGCTGTCTACTTCATCCATTAGACCCTATAGCATATTAATAATAGTTGTTTTAAATTGCTTTAAATTCCCAGTCTGATAATTCCAACATTCCTGCCATATCTGGTTCTGATACTTGCTCTGTCTCTTCACATTGTGCCTGCCTTTTTCTTTCTTTTTCTTTCTTTCCTTTTTTCCCCTTCCTTCCTTCCTTTCTTCCTTCCTTTTTCTTCCTTCCTCCCTCCCTCTTTCCCTCCCTGTCTCTCTTTGCCTTTTGATATACCCTGTAGTTTTTTTTGTTAGCTGGACATGATACACTAGGAAAAGGAACTGCTGTAAACAGGCCTTTAAAAATGTGGTGATAAGATGCATGAGAAGGGAAGGGCTCTACAGTCCCGTGATTAGGTCTTTTCTTTTAGTGAGCCTGTGCTGTTAGTGAAGACTGTGAACTTAACAAGTGTCTCTCAGTACTTTTCTCCCCCTTAGGTGAAACAGATTGGTTAGAGTGGATTAGGTATTTCCCTTTTCTCAGTTCAGTTAGGTTCTAATTAAATAGTTTGCCCTAAAGGCATCTCTTGCTAAAAACAAAGTCCTCTAGCTAATTTCAAAATGATTCCTTTTTCCCTCCCGTGCCTGAAGATTGAGGGAATTTTTCTCTAATATTTACTGAAGGAACCAGTTTGAGGTCCCAGAAGTAAATCTCACAATACTGTGTGCATAGTAGGGGATTGGGGGGGCGGCACTATGAGTAGGTCTCCCTGGAGTTTCTAACTCTCAGATCTGCTCTGAGCCTCCAATAATTCACCAAGTACAGTTCAGGATTTCCTATCCTGGCACTGGTTTCCATGGTGGTTTCTCCTTGTGAATCTCTGCTCTGGGATGCCATAATTCCCTCTTAATCTCCTGTTGGTGTCCCCAGTCTTGGGGATAGGGGTTTTCCCTAAGGCCTCCACTCTGTTACAGATCATCGAAGAGTGTTGATTTTTCAGTTTGTTCAGATTTTTACTTGTTGTTAGGACAGAATGGTGACTTCCAACTTCCTTACATGGAAGAAACTGAAATTGGAAGTCTCCAGAAAATATTTTTTAGGCTGAACTTTGACTTTATCTGCATGAGGCATCTAATGATCCCTGCATAATGTGTCCTTTGAGAGGCCAGGTTAAGGACAGGTCTGCATACCCTCCAAATTCCTTTTCTTCTTATGAAAACGAATGAAGCTGGAGAATGGTATGAACCTCTAAGTGAGGATCATGAAAAATGAAACTTGAAGAGAAGGCTGCAGTGTTTGTTACATGGATATTCAAGTGCAGAAAACACCATAGCCACTCAACAATAATAAAGACATCTATGTCCCAACATCCTGCTCAGAGCTTTACATATATTTTCTCATTTATTTTTCACCACAACCTTGGGAGGAAGGTACTGTTAGCCCATTTGACATCACAACGAACTGCAAAGAGCAAAGGCAAATTTGTACCCCAGGGACATTGTACTAGCCCTATGTCCTAAGATCCAAAGTTTCTAATATAAAATTTTGTTCGCATACACATGT
The DNA here is from genome assembly GCA_004026765.1 of Micronycteris hirsuta. Classification (NCBI taxonomy): domain Eukaryota; kingdom Metazoa; phylum Chordata; class Mammalia; order Chiroptera; family Phyllostomidae; genus Micronycteris; species Micronycteris hirsuta. Next base: position 36,396 of record PVJI01015534.1, read on the forward strand.
CTGTATGATCTTTCCCATTCTCCTTTTTCTATTCTCAGGTGAGCAAATAAGAAAGTGATCACTTACTCGTGTGCAATAGGTGATGTCTTTATGGCCAGGTCATTTCTAGTCCACCAAATCCTCAGTGTGTCTCCACCACTGTATCAGTCACGATTCAGCCTGGCTCCACATGACAGACAGCCCATATTAGCACAAGGATCTATTCTTTCATTCAAAATCAACCCGGAGGCATGGGCATGGTGGCTCCCAAAAGCCATCAGGAACTCAGCTCCTTCTATCTCTCTGTTTCATCCTTAGCATACGGTTTCCATCCTTAAAGTTACCTCATAGACTAGATGGTTACTGGAGAATCTGGTAGCTGAAAGGGTAAAAAGTTTGTCCACAGCTGTCTGTACCCCTTTAAGAGTCTTTCCTGGAAGGCACATAGCACTTCCATTTACATATCACTGACTGGAATTTAAACACATAGACACACCTAAACATGTTTTGGAGGGCAGGACATGTAGTCTTTTACCTAAGGGAATTGCTGCCCCCAGTATTATAGGAGTGCTTTCATTAAAGAAGTGGAAGTAAATGGATACTAGGCAGACAGTAGGCAACTCTGCCACAACTACCTGTGGAATTATGCACAAATGTATCTTTTTTTATTTTTAAGTATATTTTATTATGATTATGCTATTGTAGTTGTCCCATTTTTTCCTCCCCTTTATCCTCCCTCTGCCCTGTACCCCTCTACCCTCCAGCATTCTCCCCCACCTTAGTTCATGTCCATGGGTCGTACATATATGTTCTTTGGCTTCTCTGTTTCCTATACTATTCTTAAACTATCCCTGTCTATTTTGTACCTACCATTTATACTTATTATTCCCTGTACCTGTACCTTTCCCCTTCTCATTCTCCCTCTCCTGCTCCACACTAATAACCCTCCATGTGATCTCCATTTCTGTGATTCTCTTCCTGTTCTAGTTGTTTTCTTAGTTTTTGCTTTTTAGGTTAAGTTGTTGATAGTTGTGAGTTTGTTGTCATTTTACTATTCATAGATTTTGATAATCTATTTCTTAGATAAGTCCCTTTAACCTTTCATATAATAAGGGCTTGGTGACAATGAACTCCTTGAACTTGATCTTATCTGGGAAGAACTATATCTGTTCTTCCATTCTAAATGATAGCTTTGCTAGATAGAGTAATCTTGGATGTAGGTCCTTGCCTTTCATGACTTCAAATACTTCTTTCCAGCTCCTTCTTGCCTGCAAGGTTTCTTTTAAGAAATCAGCTGGTAGTCTTACAGGAACTCCTTTGTAAATAACTCTCTCATTTCCTTTGGCTGTTTTTAAGATGTTCTTCTTATCTTTAATCTTAGATAACTTAATGATAATGTGCCTTGGTGTGTTCCTCCTATCCTCCTAGAAAAAGGTCCAATTTCATTGGGACTCTCTGGGCTTTCTGGTTCTCCTGGAAGTCTATTTCCTTCACCAGACTGAGGAAGTTTTCCTTCATTATTTGTTCAAATAAGTTTTCAATTTCTCCTCTTGCTCTTCTCCTTCTGGCATCCCTATGATTTGGATGTTGGAGTGCTTAAAATTGTCCAGAGGTTCCTAAGCCTCTCCTCATTTTTTGAATTCGTGTTTCTTCATTCTGTTCTGGTTGAATGTTTGTTTCTTCCTCTGTTCCAAATCATTGATTTGAGTCTCAGTTTCCTTCCCTTCACTGTTGGTTCACTGTATATTTTTATTTATTTCACTTCTCATAGCCTTCACTTCTTCCTCTATTTTGTGTCTGTACTCAATCATTTCTGTGAGCATCCTGATTACCAGTGTTTTGAACTCTACATCAGATAAGTTGTCTATCTTCTTGTTGATTAGCTCTTTTTCTGGAGCTTTGATCTGTTCTTTCATTTGGGCCATATTTCTTCATCTCGGTGTACCTGTTAACTTGTAAGGGGGCAGAGCTGTAAGTATTCGCCAGGATGAAGCAACCCTCTTTGCTGCATTGTGGCACTGTCTGTTGGGGAGGGGTCCGAGAGGGAACAATGTGGCTTGATGGCTCCACTCTAGCTCTACTTCCCAATAAACTCTCCTGTGAGACTGGGAGTTTCTCCCACCTTCATAACCCTCACAGTATTTTACAGCTAGAGTTTTTGACTCTTTAGTTTCCTAGTCAACCAGCCCCACCTCACCTGCCCAGTCATCCAGTCACTGCCTTGCTATGCATCCTCTCCACCCCTCCTACCAGTCTGGATGAATGTTTCTTTAACTCCTTGGGTGTTGGCATTCCATGCAATTTGATTTTTCTGGCAGTTTTGGTTGTATATTGTTTTTAAATTGGTTGTTATCCTTCTTTTTTTTAATTAATTTTTTTGTTTAATTACAGTTATTTGCATCCTCTCCCCTCCCCCCTCCCTTCCCCTCCCGTCCCACCTCCCCACCCAGCCTCCCTCCTACCCCTTAGTTCTGTCCATGTGTCCTCTACAGTGATTCCTGAAAACTCTTCTCCCCATTGTCCCCTCCCTCTTCTCCCCTGTCTATTGTTAGACTGTTCTTAATTTCAGTGTCTCTGGTTATGTTTTGCTTGCTTTCTGCTTTTGTTGCTTATGATCCAGTTAAAGGTGAGATCATATGGTATTTGTCCCTCACTGCCTGGCTTACTTCACTTAGCATAATGCTCTCTAGTTCCATCCATGCTGTTGCAAAAGGTATAAGCTCCTTCTTCCTCTCTGCTGTGTAGAATTCCATTGTGTAAATGTACCACAGTTTCTTGATCCATTCATTTGTAGATGGGCACTTAGGTTGTTTCCAGCACTTAGCTACTGTGAATTGTGCTGCTATGAACATAGGAGTGCAAAGGTTCTTTTGAATTGGTTTTTCAGGATTCTTAGGGTATAATCCCAGTAGTGGAATTGCTGGGTCGAAAGGCAGTTCCATTTTCATTTTTCTGAGGAAGTTCCATACTGTTTTCCACAATGGCTGCACCAGTCTGCATTC
>PVJI01015535.1:0-40767 GCA_004026765.1 Micronycteris hirsuta
AAAAAATGAGATTAGCTGATGAACTTCCTTTCTTATACTATTTCCTATGTTTTTGGCATCAATATTTACAACTTTACGAAATGAGCTGTTTAGTTTTCATTCTTTTCATTTTCTTCCATAGTCTATTTTTTAAAAAATGTATAGTTTTAATAAAACACCTTAAAACTCTTTAGGCCTCGACATTTTCTAATAATAGTGACTGATTCAATTTCTGTTATGTTTTGTGTCTACTCATACTTTCGATTTCTTTTTGAGTTAATTTTCATAATTCATGTTTTCACTCCATTTAAGCTGTCAAATTTATTGACATAAACTTGTTCAAAGTATTCTTTTATAATATTTTGAAGTTTTAGTGTATATTTTATTACCTATTTTTAGTAGAAAGAGTAACATTTGTTTTATTTGTTTATTTCAAAGATTTAGCTTTTGCTTTTATTTATACATTTTTCATTTTCTTAATTTTTTCTTATTTCATCCTTCTTCATTATTTATTTCCTTTTACTTTCTTTGGATTAACTGTGTTTGTCTACTGAAACATTGAGTTGTATGCTTGGTTCACTTATTCCCTTTTTTATAATATATTCACTAACACACATATATTCTCCCTAAATATTGATTTTTGTGGTATCCCACAGTGCACTACCTGTATTTCACCTAAAAAAACACTGAGGATTATAATAAAGAAAACATCCACTTCCCATTCTCCCCCATCTCTAATTCACAATCCACAAAGACAACCAGTTTTTCACCTTTTAAATAGTTTCCTTTGGTGTTTATCTCTTCATTTCTAATTGACATGATGTATTTTCATTTCTTGATATTTCAGTTAAACTGCTGTCTACTACTGACTTACTACCTACATGAAAGATAAGATTGACCCTGCATCCTTCCTCTCCCCACACCCTCTTAATAGCCTGAAATGTCACCATTTTACATTAAATCAATCGTCAGTGTTTGCATTGATACATTGAACCGTAAGCATTATTCACAAATGAGCTATGTAGTACACTGTGATTATAATTCCTATTTGCAGTATTTTTCCACCTGAAGTTAATAACAGGCTTTGGGTTTCTATTTGTTTGTTTGTTTTTGTTAGATTTCAGTTTCTTATCATTTTTCCTTTTCAAGATTTTTTCTGAAGTTAAAACTTCTTTTCCCTATGGTCACACACCTCAGGTATTTGATTGGTTTTATCTCTCTGTCAGAGATTACCCTTCTAGAATTCTCTTTCCTCTTTTTTTCAATGTAGACATTTTATGCTTTAGGTCTGCCCTGGGGCTCTTTCCCAGGGATTTTCTTCATTACCACGCAGGGGACCTGTGGCTTGAACACTGCAGAAAGGCCACAGGGACTTCTCAAGTGTCCTGTCACTGGTTTCCTGCCCCCTATATATTCCCTTTTGTTTCGGCTATTATTTGGTAGACTGTATTCTTTGGCAGCTTCTTGAAAATAGGTGCACATGACTCCTGCTCATTTTTCTGAATACTTAACAGTTTCTGAGACATTTGTAACTTTTATATCTCTGTTATTCTGGATATTCTCCGTGGTGTCCCTTAGTGCAGATCTTTTTCTTTCATTGTTCTAGGAACTTGGACTTTCAGTTTGGAACCCCATGTTGTTCAGTAGTAGGGAATTTTCTAGTCATCCCTCTTATTTTCTCTATTATGTGCTTATGGAAAAACACTTAATCAGACATTAAATATACTGAACTTATCTTCTTTCCTGTATTTCTTCTTTTTCTTTTTGTCTTTATTTAATGAATCAATTGCACTTAAAATTTATAAAATAGTTACAAAAATCTGTCTTTGGTAACTGTGGAATGGATATTAACAAGACTTACTGTTGTGGTTATTACACAATGTATGCAAATATTGAATTATACACCTAAACCTAATAATTTATATGTAAAAAATACTCCAAAAATATACCTAACATACCAATAATTAAATACATTTAAAATGACATTGCTTAGTGATGTTTATAGACTACTGTTGACTCTAAATATCTTATTTCCTACATTTCTTATTCTTTCTCTTTGTTTATTGTCTTATTTGTGTGTATTTATCTAACTTATTTATGTATGCAAATATATACTTATATGTGTGTACACAAATGAGATGGTTAAAGAAACAATTATGTCCCTTTCTTTCTGACTTAAATATAAATATTTGATAGCTTGAAATAATTTCTCTCCTTTGATCCATGAGTTCTTTAGAAGTGTATTTTGTAGTTTCTAAAGTATGAGAGTGTGTATGTGGGTGGGGGATAATATTTTGGCAATCTTTTTGCTATTGATTTTCCATATCACTGAATTTTGATTAGGAATCCTTTACACTTTAAAATTAACATATAACTTTAAAAACATTTATTAAATTTCCTTTTACAGTGACATAGTACATGGTTAAGTTTCTTGATATCTCATGTATGCTTGAGCAGAGAAATATTTTCTCTTTGGTGGGCACAGTGTTTAAATATACTCCCTTTATTTATTTATTTATTTATTTAATTTTTTTTTGAAATTTATTTTCAGAGAGAGGAGAAGGGAGGGAGAAAGAGCAATGTGTGGTTGCCTCTCACATGACCCTCAGTGGGGACCTGGCCTGCAACCCAGGCATGTGCCCCGACCGGGAATCGAACCGGAACCCTCTGGTTCCCAGCCTGTGCTCAATCCACTGAGCTACACCAGCCAGGCTAAATATACTCCCTTTAGATTGAGCCTACTAATGGGAAAAACACATTCCTAACACTTTGTCATCTTGATCTATCATTATCTTGTGAGAGTTGTGCTTCGTATTCTCTTGTACAGGTCTTTTTGAGTCAACTACTCCATGCACCCTTGGGTACGGATGTGTCATTTGTCTGTACGGTTCTGTCTTCCTCTGAATGGACTTTTACAATATGCAATCCTTGGGGTCTTGCTTCTCTCATTTAGAAAATTCATTTAAATTTCATGTAGTTGCATTAATCAATAGTTTGTCCCTTTTTATTACTAAGTGGATTCTATCACAGGGATGTAACTTAATTTGTTTATACAGCCACCTGTTGAACCACTTTGGCATTGTTTCCACTTTTGGGGATATAATAAGTAAAGTGTTACAAATATTTACATGGAGTTTTGTATATGAACATACTCTTTGATTCATTTGAATAATGTTTAGGATGAGATTTCTAGGTAAATATGTTTACTGTTATAAGAAGTTGTAAAACTATTTTTCAAACTGGGTGTGTATCCGCATTCCCTTTAACAATGAATGAGCATTCCTGTTGCCCGTCTTGGCATTGGTAGTTTTAGAATTTTTGCCATTATAGGTATGGGGTGGTATTTCATTGAAGGTTTAATTTGCTTTCTTAATAACTATTGATGTTGATCATCTTTTCATATGCTTACTTTTTATCAGAATATTCTTTGGAGAACTATCTTTTCGAGTATTTTAGTTTTTCATTTTAAAGGTGGGGGTGGTTTTTTTAAATTTATTTTTTATTGTTGTTCAAGTACAGTTGTCTCCATCTCCCGCCCACCACTCACCCCACCCCACCCATCCCTGCCTCCACCCTTAATCCTAACCCCTTTTCTTTGTCTTTGTGTCCTTTATAAATGTTCCTTGATGGCCTTCCCCTATATACCCCCATTATCCCCTCCCATCTCCCCTCTGGTTACTGTCAGTTTGTTCTTTATTTCCATGTCTTTGGTTATATTTTGTTTGCTTGTTTGTTTTGTTGATTACATTCCACTTATAGGTGAGATTCTATGGCATTTGTTTTTCACTGCTTGACTTATTTCATTTAGCATAACACTCTCCAGTTCCATCCATGCTGTTGTGAAGGGTAGGAGCTCCTTCTTTCTCTCTGCTGCATAGTATTCCACTGTGTAAATGTACCCCATTTTTTTGATCCACTCACTTACTGAAGGGCACTTAGGTTGCTTCCAGTACTTGACTATTGTAAATTGTGCTGCTATGAACACAGGGGTGCATAGGTTCTTTTGAATTCTTGTTTCAGAATTCTTAGGGTATAATCCCAATTGTGGAATTGCTGTGTCAAAAGACAGTTCCATTTTCAGTGTTTTTAGGAAATTCCATATTGTTTTCCAGCGTGGATTCACCACCAACAGTGTACTAGGGTTTTCTTTGCTTCAAAGCACTGCCAGCACTTGTTGTTTGTTGGTTTGTTTATGATGGCCATTCTGACCAGTGTGAAGTGATAACTCATTGTGAATTTATTTTGAAACTTTGTGATGGCTAGTGAAGCTGAACATACTTTCACATGCCTCTGGGCCTTCTGTATGTCCTCCTTGGAGAAATGCCTGCTCAAGTCCTTTGGCCATTTTTTAATTGGATTGTTTGTCTTCTTAGAGTAGAGTCATGTGAGTTCTTTATATATTTTGGAAATCAAACTCTTGTCTAAGGTTTCACTGGCAAATATGTTTTCCAATATGGTTCATTCCCTTTTCATTTTGCTGATATTTTCTTTAGCCATTCAGGAGCTTTTTAGTTTGATGTAGTTCCATTTGTTTATTTTTTCCTTTATATCCCTTGTTCTAGGGGTGTATTGGTGAAAATATTACTGTGTGAGATATCTGAAATGTTCCTACCTATGTTCTCTTCTAGGGCTTTTATGGTCTTATGACTTATATTTAAGTCTTTTATCCATCTTGAGTTTATTTTTGTATATAGTGTAAATTGGTGGTCTAGTTTAATTTTTTTGCATGTACCTATCCAGATCTCCCAACATCATTAATTGAAGAGGCAATTTTTACTCCATTTTATGCTCCTGCACCCTTAACCTAATATTAATTGATCACAGAGACATTGGTTTGTTTCTGAGCTCTCTATTCGGTTCCACTGATCTATGTGTCTGTTCTTATGCCAGTACCAGGCTGTTCTGAATACAGTAGCCTTGTAATATAGTTTGATATCAGGTATTATGATCCCTCCTACTTTGTTTTTCCTTCTCAAAATTGCTGCAGCTATTCAGGGTCATTTATGGTTCCATATAAATTTTCGAAGTGTTTGTTCTATATCTGTGAAGTAAGCCATTGGTACTCTAATAGGGATTGCATTGAATCTATGAATTGCTTTCGGTAGTGTGGACATTTTGATGATGTTAATTCTTCCAATCCATGGACACGGTACATTCTTCCACTTGTTTGTGTGTCTTCCCTGATTTCTGTCTTCATTGTTGTGTAGTTTTCTGAGTACAGGTCTTTTACCTCCTTGGTCAGGTTTATTCCTAGGTACTTTATTTTTCTTGTTGCTATAGCAAATGGGATATTTCTCCTAATTTCTGTTTCTGATAGTTCATTGTTGGTGTAAAAAGTGCCTTTGATTTCTGACTATCGTCTTTGTACCATGCGGTTTTGCCAAATTCACTTATTAAGTTGAGTAGTTTTTTTGTAGAGTCTGCAGAGTTTTCTATGTACACTATCATGTCATCTGCAAACAATAAGTTTTACTACCTCCTTTCCAATCTGGATGCCTTTTATTTCTTTTTCCTGTCTGATCTCTGTGATAAAACTTCTAATATTAGTTGAATAGAAGCGGTAAAAGCAGACACCCTTGTCTTTTTTCCAATTTAGTGGGGACGCTTTTAGTTTTTGCATATTGAGAATGATGTTGGCTGTAGGTTTCCCATGCATGGCCTTTATTATGTTGAGGTATGGTTCCTCTACTCCCACTTCACTGAGTGTTTTTTATCATAAATGGGTGAGGTCCTGTATGAAATGCTTTGTCACCATCTATTGATATAATCACGTAATTTTTGTCTTTCCTTTTGTTTTTGTGATTTATTATGTCCATTGATTTGCAAATATTGTACCATGCTTGCATTTGTGTATCCAAGCCAGCTTATTAAGTCAAGATTATATAAACTCACATTGAGGACTTGTGCCTGTTCATGTTTTTGGAAGGTCCTCTTGGTCCTAGCTGTCTTGCATCCTAGTAGGCAATACAAATCTGAGCAGCTGGCAAGGCAGCATCACCTGACATTGAAGGAGGCAGGACCCATATGAGGACAACGCAGGCCTGAGTGGCTGGACATCATGCTAGCATCAGTTCTTTAAGATTAGGAGGAAGCCGCTTGGCCAGCCTAATGTGGCATTCCCTCCCCCTTTACTGATGTCCACCATTAAATCCAGGATTCCCTAAAGATAATCCCAAATCATGAGCAAAAGAAAAGAGAATTTTTATTTATGGATGGAAGAAAGTGTTTAAAAAAATGTCCTCTTTATGCCATTAATTTTTTCTTTCTGGCCACTAATCAAATAGTTGTGGTGTTACACTTAATTTGACTTACAGTGGTGAATAGAAAGAAAGGGTCAGTCTGAATTTAATTTGAGATATACGAAAAAATAGGATTCGCTGTGCAGAAGAGGGTGATGCAAATACTCTCTAAGCTCGCAAGTGCTGTTATGACCTACTTTTCAGGAAATGCCTACAGGGTTTTGTTATTAAGGTACAATAATGCCTGTGCACCACCAGATGGAGCCTTCCAAACGGTTTATTTCTCAGTGTTTTTGTTCCATTTTCCTTTACCCTGTGGAAAGTGCAGGTATGGGTTTGTGCTTGGGAAAGTGAAACAAAGTAATGTGGAGGCACACAACCTTTGAGGGCACCTAGACTATTGTTCGTGTCATTGTTATACTGAACGCCCATCAGCACTTGTCTCTATCCTGATTAGCCTTATATCAGCATTTTCCATGAAGGCACAAAAGACATGCTTAGTAAGTGTATAGGTGACACAGGGCCAGGGAGGATAATTGGTGCATCTGGACGGCACTCTAAAGATTCAAAAAACTTACAATGTGCTGAAATCTACAAGATGAAAGTGAATAGGCACACAGGTACAAGTTTCCTTTGCTGGAGGAGGAAAAAGCCCTTTGGACAGTGAAAGAGGAGATCTGACTATGTTTCACAGAGAATACAAACATGATCACGATGACTGTGATGCTTACAGCACTATCACCTACCCCGGTGCTACTCCCAGTGTGGTCCACGGACTAGCAGTTCCGTGTTGTTGCCGAGACAGTTTGGACAAGGTAGAAATGAAATCATTCATCTACCAGCATATTAACAACAACAAAAAAACCCTGGTTTTTGGAGATCAAAGTCTTCTAAATTATGTATTGAAATAGAAGAATATTGTTTCAGACAGACCTGAGTGCTACGAATGAAATAAAGCAGGGTGACATGCTGTTTAGTGACTGGGGTAGGACAAGCCAACATTAGCCATGGTGTCCTGAGAAGGCCTTTTAGTGACATCAGAGCTGAAACCTCAAAGCTGGGTGGGAGGGGCTTGTGCATATTTAGGGAAAGATGAATTCAGTGTGTGCAAGTCCTGGAAGGGGTCAGGACTAGTAAAGAGGAGGACAAAACAAGGCCAGTGGTTGTTTGTTTGTAGCACTGGGCAGTGTCTGAAACAATGTTACTTGTGAAGTTATGAATAGTCTACCACTGCTACAAGAATATAAACTCCAAATTGCCAGGGTCTTTGTTTCACGTTGTTTATTGTTCTTTTCCAGCACCTACCACATTGTCTGGCAGGTAATAGGTAAATATTCATATTATTGAATGAAAGAAAAAATATGCTAGGTCTATGAAATTCTCTCCAACCCAGCTCCTGACTTTGCAGGCAAGTTAAGGGACACCAGCAGAGGTGAAAAGTTTTCCAGGGGCAATAGGACCAGGCCTAAGTTTTTGGCTGATGGGCCTCTGATTTTCTCCTGCACCATCCTGCCCTCTGCTGCTTCAATTGTGAAGATCTGGTCAAGTGTTTTAAAAAGCACAGGTTCTCCCATACAGAATGACTTGTTTTCTGGATTTCACATTCTGAGGTCATAATTGAAAAATATTTGCTTCTTGTATGTTCCAACTAAGAAAGAAAGAAAGAAAGAAAGAAAGAAAGAAAGAAAGAAAGAAAGAAAGAAAGAAAGAAAGAAAGAAAGAAAGAAAGAAAGATTGATTTTCAGCACCAAGGAGAAAACCAAACAGAATGTGCCTTTTCTCTAAGCATTAAACCCAATATGAGACTACAACTCACAGCAAAAGAAAACAAAACCAAATCTGATTTTAAAATGGGCAAAATATCTGAACAGATATTTCTCCAAAGAATATAAACAAATTCCCAATAACACATGGAAAGATGCTCAACACCATTTAGTATAGGGAAATGCAAATCAAGTCTACAATACAATGCGGTGTTATCTCATACCTGTTAGGATGGCTATTATTTTAAAAAAAGATAAATGTTGGTGAGGTTGTGGGGAAATTGAAGGCTTTGTATACTGTTGGTATGAAGGTGAAATAATGCAGCAGCTATGAAAAACAATGTGGAGATTCTTTAAAAGATTAAAAAATAGAACTATCATGTTATCTAGAAATCCCACCTCTGGGTATATACCTAAAATAATTAAAATCAGGATCTTGAAGAGATACCTGCACTCCTATGTTTATTGCAGCATTGTTAAATAACCAATATATAAACATATCCCAGATGTTCATTGAAAGATGATTGGATACAGAAGTGAGGCACATACATACAAGGGAATATTATTCAGCTTTAAAAAATAAGGCATAATTTCAGTTATGCTAGATGAATAAGTTCTAAATATCTGTTGTACAACATAATGCCTATGGTAACAATGTGGTATTTTTCACTTCAAAATTTGTTAAAAGGGTAGATTGCATGTTAAGCATTCTTGCCACAAACAATCCCCTCTCCCCAAAAAACAACAAAAACAAAAGGACACAAAGAAATTCTGTGACGTGATGGATATGCCTGTTCCCTTGATTGTGGTGATGGTATCACAGGTGCTTGCATATGTCCAAATTCATCAAACTGTACACATTAAATATGTTTAGTTCCTTATATATCAATTACACCTCAATAAAGCTGTTAAATAAGCAAAACAATATGAGACCTTCAAGCTGGGGTTCTGGTGACGAACATGAAGGTAATGATGATGACAATTGGTTTCATAAATGTATCACCCTCTGGGACACCAACCTCCCTGGGCTGCTGGCCGTGCTCAGAGCGTATCTCAGTTTGACCTGAAAGTATCCGGCCATGTAAATGAAAACTTGAGACACTTACTGAAGGAGATACGAGGTACAAGAAACATTGTACATAGGACAATAATGTCTCAGTGCCCTCCAAGTAGGCACGTTGGGACCTCACACAGTTCTCCCAACATCTCTTCCATTGTTCAAAACAGTCTGCAAAATCTTTTGTTGGAATCACCATCAGCTGCCCCATCATATTTTCCTAAATCTCATCAATGGTCTGAAATATCTCCCCTTTCAAAGGTGATTTTAGCTTTGGGAAAAACCAGAAGTCTAAGGGTACCTAATCTGGGCTGTAGGGTGGCTGAGTCATCTGGGTGATTTGATGTTTTGCCAAAAAACTCTGCACAACACATAATGCATGAGTGGGACCATTGTCCTGATGAAGCTGCCAATCACCAGTTGTGCAATCTGTGGCCATTTTCATCATATTGCATCTCTCAAGTGACAAAGAACATGAAAGTAGTACTCCTTATTAATTGTTTGGCTTAGAGGGTGTACTCATGATGAACAACAACTTCCCAATCAAAAAACACAGTTAAGCCCTGGCTGGTGTCGCTCAGTGGATTGAGTGCAGACCTGTGAACCAAAGGGTCACCAGTTCGATTCCCAGTCAGGGTACATGCCTGGGTTACAGGTCAGGTCCCCAGTAGGGGGCATGCAAGAGGCAACCACACATTGATGTTTCTCTCCTTCTCCTTCTCTTTCTCTTTCCCTTCCTCTCTGTCTAAAAATAAATTTTAAAAAATCTTTAAAACACACACATACAGTTAACATGATCTTGCTGTGACTTTGCCATACATATTTTGTGCATGGAGAACTAGAAGACTTTCATTGGGAAGGCTGGGCCTTCATCTCCAGTTACGACTTTCTTAAGGAAATCTGGTTCATTGGTTGTGGTTTGAATCAAGTCTTTAGCAACTGGAGCACAATGTTCCTTCTACTATGGTAGCAGAAGCTGCAGAACGAATTTTGCCACAACACATTTCATGCCAAGATCCTACATCAAAACCTCAGATGCAGTAATTTTTGGAATTTCCAGATCAGCTTCTAGTTCTCACACTGTCACTCTCCAATCTTTGTTGATTGCAGCCCATACACGTTCAACATTTTCAAGTGTTCTGCTTGTTGTAGGCCTTCCAGAACATGGATCACTTTCAAAAGATTCTTGACCATCTTTGAAGTGTTCGTGCCGCAGTTTTGTTTGTGCCGCATTCATTGCATCATCCTTGAAAGCCTTCTGAATCATCCAAATAGTTTCCATAAAGGGAAGTTCAAGCTTAGTGCACAATTTGATGCAGATTTGTTGTTCTACCTGCACAGTCATTTTGAATGTAATGACCACACAGCACACATGCTCACTCCACGGTGTCTCGCACCCCCACTGACTAGTACAGTGAAGTCATCATTGTTCACCCATGAGCATTCTGGGTCACTCTCCTTGGCTGTCAGGTTACATCAGTGTCACACAAACCATTCTCATTATATTAACAATGGCTGGACTTTTTCTGGAGAGACCTCATATATGGTTGTTGAAAGAATAAGTGAAAAGTAGAAAGAATATGTGCATGCTGATACGTATCTAGTATGAAAGATGTGAACTCATGGCAGGCCCATGTTTAAATGTCTGTTGACTCTAAACAAATGTCTGTTGAATTTAACCAATTTAATTGTCACAGGGACTTGACCTCCACTTCATGGTGTCTAACTAAAACTAAAACATATATTTTTCAAGATAAATATTCAAAGAACCAAATTAAAGTCAAAAGCTCATCTGTGTATCACATATTTATATGTTACAAAAGATCTATTAATTAGAATAAGAACAAAATAAGATGTTTTTGCCATTAATAAAATTTAATTTCAAATAGGTTATTGGATATTAAAGGGGGACTGGCGAGATAAGGAAACACAGTTATAATGCTGTAGTCTGTACGTTTCTTTAGCAAAATAAGAGGAATCCACTCACCAATACATCATAACAGTCACAAACGTCAGATGTCTGCACTCTTTGCCAGTGGGTGGTTTGGGAGTTATGTGAAGTGTTTGTTGTTGCTACAGGTAATACACGTGGCAACACAAACATCACTTTTCCCTTTGACCAGCACAAACAGAAGCCAGGTTTACTACTAAGCTGCATCCCAGCAGCAGACTCCCAGTGAAACCAGATCTTTTGCTGTGATTATTCCAAATTTCAGCTCTCTTGATTAAGCCTATCTGGAAGAATTTGAGGAATTTCTATATATGTTTTAGAAATTACAGGTAAATTATATGCTTTTATTCTCCTTGCCTTTTTTGTAGCAGTGGTAATTAAAATGTTAAGTTTTGTAATTAGGTTTCTAAAGGGAGAATACTTAACTTTTATTTAAATTTGGAAGATTGCTTAATGGTGTAGAAAACAAGCCAAAGAGTGCAAAGGAAGTAGAAAAGGCCTGAACTAAATAATTTTTAGTCTTGGTTACTATGGGGAAGGTGAGTGAACTTGTTGTTCTTGAACAGGCATTTTTGCAGATGTTTCTAAAATATTCTAGGTTTGAGAGGTTGTTTAGACAATTGTCCTCAAGTTCTGTAGCCTGTGGGTGATACTCAGATTTGGGACTTGATCCTTAAAGTCCTGCGGGGCCTGGGGGACCACTGGATGGTGTTAGAAAGAGGGTTAGTATGATCACTTTTATATTTTAGAAGTAATAACAGATATTTCTTAACTACAGAGGCCAACAGGAGAGTGGTTCACAGTGGGGCAGGACCAGAGGGAGGCCTGAACACCATTCGGGAGGCTACTGAGTCAGTCTGATATGAGATGACTATTAAGAATGAGAAGGGCCAGATCAAAGAATATGAAAAGAATATTCAGAGGATGAGATGACACGGGGCTATAGTCAGGGACTCAGTTTCCAAAGGGGAGAAGGAGGAGTTTAATATGGCTCTGCTATTTCTAACTGGGATGACAATTTCTCATATTTTTTATTGCAATTTTTTAAAATTACTTTATTGTTGTTCAACTACAGTTGCTTGCATATTCTCCTCTCTCCTTGCCCCCACCTCATCCAAACCCACTTCCCTCCTTGCTTCCACCCTCCCCCTTGGTTTTGTCTATGTGTCCTTTATAGGAGTTCTGAAAATCCTTCTCCCCACAGTCCCCTCCCCCCTCCTCTCTGGCTATTGTTAGATTGTTCTTTTTTTATTTATTTTTTATTATTTTTAATATTACTTTATTGTTGTTCAATTACAGTTGTCTGCATCCTCTCGCCTCCCCTCCCCTGCTTCCATCCTCCCCCTTGGTTCCGTCCATGTGTCCTCCATAGTGGTTCCCGAAAACCCTTCTCCCCCTAGTCCTCTCCCCCCTCCCCTCTGGCCACTGTTAGATTGTTCTTAATTTCAATGTCTCTGGTTATATTGATTGCAATTTTTGATGTTCAGTTAGTAACATTAAAGCTGTAAGCACATTTCCTAGTCTGCAGAATGGATAAATTCAGAGAAGATTCAGAGCATCTTAGTGAGAATGCAGGATGTGCCTTGGCCCAGTGGCTCAGTCGGTTGGAAGATCATCCCATACACCAAAAGGTGCAGGTCTGATTCCTAGTCAGGGCACATACCTAGGTTATGGGTTCGATCCCTGTTTGGCATATACGGGAGGCAACTGATCGGTATTTCTCACATTGATGTTTTTTCTCTCTCTCTTCAAAAAGAAACAAAGATATTATTGGGTGAGGATTAAAAAACAAAGAACACCTCCCACAGGATGCAGAAACAAGAGGATATGGTGTGAGTCTGAGCTGGAACCCAACGCCTTCCAAGTGTGTGCCTCAGAGCTCCCAGCACTTGATAAACTAGCGCTATATGAATGTTAGTTATTATCTTGGATTTCTTTTCTTACCAGTTTAAGCATAAAGTTTGTTTTCATTTCCATTAAGTCACTAGGTGGTCTCTGCTGTGGAGCTGGATGGAGCATTAGGGATCCACCTGGCTCCTTTCAGACATGAGACAGGCCAGATGTGTTAGCACAGGTGCCAGAAGGGTACAGTTGAGGAGACTCTGTCCTAACTCACTCCAGTGCTGTGTTCACTGCACACTCCCCAAAGGAGCAGAATGCCTCTGTTCCCTAAGGTTTCTGCCTGGAGGCAGTATTGCATGGTGGCTCAGAAAGCCTGCTCTAAGTCCTTTACCAGTGAGAGTTCTTTCACTTCTCCCTTCCTGTTTCCAAAATCTGTATATTGGGAATGAAAAAGGTAGGGCTGTGTAAGGCTACCATATACAGTGTTTAGCATTTTGTGAGCGCTAGATATATAAAGCAACAGATGTTATTTGTTCTGGATTTGATGTGTCGACACTGTCCAACCAGGGAGAACTGCATGGTGCCTTGCACATGTGGTGTCATCTCTGTGTGGGCAGCATTCATTGGCTGTATGTGGGTCTACAAATGGAGCTTCCAGTTCTAGCAGACATACAGGCTTCCATTGTAGATACAGGCTCTCGTAGTCCCCTCAGCATTGAAGACAGGGCAGCTCGGCAGCCTCAGTGGGTGTTTATACAGTATTTGGATGCTACGGAGACCACAAAACACTCAGATAGAGGCACCCAGTCAAACTGCCTGACTGGTGAATGGCATCACTGAATGAGCCATGTTACCCTGGGAAATGTGGCACCTCAGAAGAAGGTCTGACCATCTGGCCTCAAAACCAAATTGAGCAAAAGCTTCCGCTACTAAAGCTTCTTAATAACTCTGCAACATCCTTATTTCATTTGAGATTTTGAAATTAATGCCATAATATTTTTACAAAAAATATATACTATGAAATTGTTTTCTTTCCGTTGGCCAACCAGAATTTCTACATTTAAAATGTTTAGCATAGATTCTGAGTAAACTCAAAGTGATTGTTTAAATTTCTTGTCATTAGCACCATAGCAACAGGTGTTTAGTTTCTGTTTGTATTTACTTAATACAAATTATTTAATAGCAACATACCGCAAAAGCCAGGCAACACCCTTGGAAACTTGTTGATGCAGTGAAGATCTGAGTGTTACCATAACTGAAAGATTCTTTCAGTGTAAGGAAATGCTAGAGAAATTTGGCAGGCATGACTTAGCTGATCAAGTCATCTATATGACAGCCGATTAGCTTTTCTACAGCTGATCAGCTTTTAAAAAATAAATTATGGCATGTAAACTCTGATAATTGGATTATTTTATTTCAGGTTCAATTACTTAGTCACAAAATTTTTCTAGTAACTAAACAGAAAAAAGATCAATAGCAAATATCATTGCTAGAACATTCCACTTTCTGTGCCTGCTTGGTGAATGCCATATTCCAATTAAATATATACCCTGATAATATATGAATTAATATCAAGATATCATAATATAACTATACTCAAATAATGGAAACCTATTCAAACACATAAAGATAATTGTTTGAGGAAGTATTTCAAATTTTTATAATATTTTAGGGACATTAATATAAATATCACTTATTGAAACAAACCACTGTAGTTACAGAAGATATATGAGATTCACATCAAATGAATGCATGATCCCCTAACTTGTCTAGAGAAATATGAGATGCTAATAATATTAAGTAATTCAAAATGAATCTTCCTAAAAACTCAGTAGCTTTTCTATTACTCAAATGATTCAAAACTCAGAATTTAAACCTCTTGTTTTATCTATATTAATTTGTGAAACTAGTGAATAAGGATGTAACATTTTTATTAAGAAAATAAAAGCTGATTAATAATTGCTTTTTTTAAAAAAGTGCATGATTCACATCTGAAGTTACCTGATATTTCAGAGAAGGCATTCCTGAAGAGTATATTGAAATGATTACATTTGTCTGATCTATAAACAAGGCTCTGGAATAAGTTAAAAGAAATATTTTTAGTCATATCAGGGTTTGTGAAGTATTACTACAGATTTATAATTATCATCTAAGATTTCAATATTAGTTGATCAGAACAGTATTTTCATTGATGCCTCTTAAGATGGCATCTTCTTCAACACTAAATAGGAAAGCAGTTTTCCAAAAGTCTTTGAAGATCCCTAGAAAAGTTCTGGCAGAGACAGGAGGTCAGCCAAACACCTCCTAATTCTACAGACTGCCCTAAATGGGTGACACTTTGCTTGGCAACCAGGCAGGCCAAATGAAAGGGCCTTTTGCCAAAGTCCCTGGTAGGCCCAAGTTCTATAACATTCAAGATGCCCCAGTAATAATTATAGTCTCTTCCCCTTAAGTCTACAACCCATCACTCTATTATCTGCTCTTAAGTCTTGCCACTCTGATAGGGAGGAAATTGAATCTAAAGAAACAAAGAGAACAACATAATTCATTTTTTCTTGAAGCCTAGAACAGAAGGGTTAGTGCTCTGGCTTGTTTCTGGCTGTTGTGTGACTTCCTAAGAAGATCTAGATTGGGAGCAGGCTGACAGGGAAGAGGTCCAGAGCCACTTGTCCCCTCATCATAACAGAAAGCTGGGCTCCTGAGACCTGCCCCTCTCAAAGAGAACGGCAGTGCAGGGGAGTGTCGTTTCCCTCCACGGGTCTCCATTTCCACATATGTGATGCAGATGAAATGCCTTTCTGATAGGTTTCTTTGATTTTGAAGAGCCCGGTATATTTTAAATATCTCATGAGTGTTACCTATGATGATGATGATGATGATGATGATGATGATGATGATTTTTGACACTAAATCTTCACACCTCGGCCTCAAGGCCCATACGTGTCTCACAAATGGAAATAGTAAGAAAGCACTAATCCATAAGCAATGATACCAGTTATTCCAGTTGAAATGTGAGTAAACTTATCCCAGAAAGAACTACCTCAAGTTAGGTTGATGTGATAGACTTGGCAGCCTATGGCTTTCCTTACAGAAATGATGACTCTCCCTAGAACATTTCAGTCCAGGTCCCCTGTTGGTGGGGTTTGCAGCCTCACCCTAGTCCTATTATTTGTGATGCTAGGAATGTCAGAATTGGTCAGTGCAGGGGACAGGTATTGTTTGAGAGAATTAAAGCAGTGGACCTCAACCTCTGGAGGCCTATTTCCTTAACGTCAGTTTTTTTTCACAAGACGGATTTCTCCCATTTGGTCATTAGAAGGTCTGATGGTGACACTAAAATGAATGCCACTATTTATGGTGCACCAGGTACCTGGCATATTTTAGGACACAGAATGGGGCATGGCCTCTGGAGCCAGGGTCTGGTTTGAATTTGAAACATGGATCCACCACTTCATAGTACGAACATGCGTAAGTTACCTAAGATCCCTAAGCCACCTTTTTCCTTCTTGGTAAAACAGGGAGAGTAGGAACATTGACCTCAGAAAAAAGGAATGCTCAGTGAATATTAGTTGTTGCTGCCGTCTCATGTCACCTTCATAACATCTTGCTGGTCATTGTTCTAGCCCCAGTTCACAGAACATGAAACTAAGCTCAGAGACTTAGCTAAACTTGGCGCATTCACTTTAAACCTGTGCTTCAGGGTTAGAGGAAGATTGCAGCCACTTCCACGTCAAACCTTACAATTCTGGTTTTCCCTCATTACCAACAGCATAATTTTTTAAAAGAATCCCAACTTTTGATAAGATATAATTGACATATAACATTGTGTAAGTTTAAGGGGGACAATGTGGTCATTTAACCCTTAAAAAAGTTGTAGTAAACATAGAGTTACATAAACCCATAACATAGTCAGGGGGCATACAGTGGAAAGGGAAGATAAACAGAAGGCATGGAAAAACCTACAATCATAGTATAATGATTTAACACTTTGTAAGAGTAGTTTAAGTGAAAGGGGGGAAAAGAAAATGAATAACAAAAGAGGAGGGTTTTTGACTTAATAGGTCCATATAGCTTTTGACAATTTTCAAAAATCATATTAGTCATACATTAAAGCTATCAGTTCACCCTCTCTGAAAATGTTTACAATGTGGCAAAGATTCTTAAGGAAGTTCCAAAAGAATAGTTCCCAAAATGCTTTGAGTAAGAGCAGCATCTCAGGAATAAATTTGTAACTTCTCCAGACTTCCCCTTCATGGGAAACCAACAGCATCCGTTTTGAAAGATTTGATGTGACTTGAAGCTCAGTACAGCTGACCAATTATCTGTGACGGGAACTGCTGAGCACCTTCCGACCCAGCCTCCTTCAGGATGGGAAGAGCTCTGTGAGAAGTCAGCAGAGCTCACAAGGTTGTTGATTCTTGTAATGTGGCTGCAATCATTTGTAGGATCAGCAGGAAAGGGACACAGGGAAGTCCCCAGCTTCTTAGGAGGAAGATGTTAACAGGCATGAGTGTGTCAGCTGGATGGGATTTGCAGGTGGCAGAGAATTTCTGTGGGGTATGAGCTCTTAGAGGTGTCTTGGACAGAAGAGTGCTTACTGCGATCCACTCAATATGCAAGGTACTAGGAAGATTGCAGTGTACAAAGTAAATGGGCTCATGGAGCTGATCTGCAAGCAGCTAAAACCTCAGCAGGCCCAAAGCCCTTGTACAGCAGGTCCTCATATAACATCATTTTGTGCATAATGTCATTTCATGATGACATTGGTGACATGCCAAAGGATCCTAACTCTTGTTTATATCAATTATCCTATGGTGAAATTGGTTTGGTTATATGTCATTTTGCTTAGTCACAGAATCAATTGATGATGTTAACTGATGACCTACCTTGCTGGTCCATTCACTTCAAGGGTCTCTACCCAGACATGAGGGTTGCCTCATTCTTCATTATATGCATATGATACAAGAGAATTCACAAAGTCCATCAACAGAAGACAAGTTGTTAAGGGTCTGAAATACTGCCCTTCATCATTATTCTCTAGGGGTGAGGAGCTGGGAATGGAGGGCCCTTGGCTCTAGACAGAGCTGTTTGCTCAGTGTTGTAAAGGGCCTGGTGTCTTGTTAGGTGGAGACCTTTTGTATTAGTGTCCTAGGGCTGCCGTAACCAAGCACCACAGACTGGGTGGTTTAAGAAACAGAAATTTGTTGTCTCACAGGTCCAGAGGCTAGCAGTCTAAGATCAAGGTGTTAGCAGGGTTGGTTTCTTCTAAAAGTTGTGAGGGAGTATGTGTTCCTTGCCCGGTGTTTGCTGGCAATACTTGGTGTTCCTTGGCATCATCTTGTATGACATTCTTCATATGTGAGTGTATGTGTCTGCATCTAAATTTCCCCTTTTTATAAGAACAACAGTCATACTGGATTAGGATCCACCTTACTCCAGGTTGACTTTATTCTGACTAATTATATATATATATATATATATATATATATATATATATACACACATATACACACACACATGTGTTTATACATAATACACAGATATATAATCTATATTATATATTATATATAATATAATCTATATAATATACAGATTATACAATATGTATACTATATGTAATCTATATTTTATACACACACACACACATATATCAGGGGTGTGAAACTCATTTTCACCGAGGGCCACATCAGCCTCGCGGTTGCCTTCAAAGGGCCAAATATAATTTTAGGACTATATAAATGTAAATACTCCTTAACTGGGGCAAGGAGCTCAGCGCTGCTGCCGGGTAGAAACAATGTGCCAGGCTGGATAAAACAAGGTGGAGGGCCGGATTTGCCCCGTGGGTCTTGTGTTTGCCACCTGTGATATACATTATATATATATACTACGCAACAACTTTTTTTTTCAATATGGTCACATTTTGAGTAACTGTGAGTTAGGCTTTAACATATGATTTGGGGGACACAGATACAGTTCAACCCAATATACACACCTTTTCATCACTTGCCCTTTTCCTGTTAATAATCTTTGACTCCTATGAACATAAACTTAATTGATGCTGTTCTCCCCATAAGGGAGGGAGGTAGTGTGACTTGAATGCCTTCAGAAAGCATTGAGCTTACCCCAAGCTTTCCTAGAGGTAGATCAGGATGCTAAAGTTTAATAACAGGTCGCCCGAGTCCCTCTTTCCAAATTACTCAAAGGACAGGTTGCATTTTTTTGGCTGTGCTCTCTGAGATGAATGATGCCTCTCCCAAGGCAAAGCCCCACTTTCTCCTCTAGGGGGTAGGACTGGCTAGAGAAGAGGCTTGTCAGACCACAGCCATTCAACTTGAGAATCTTCACCTGTGTCTGCTTTAGTTCAGTCTTCTTCAGAGTTTTTTGAGCACAGTTCCTTTTCTCCTGTTTGAGCTGTGATTTTGTAACCTGAGGTGGGCCCGGGAGAACTGTGAGGGCATGGTAGAAAGAACCATGGCTGATTTCAGAGCCACTTCTATCTCCCCAGACCCTGGGCCTCCCCGGTCCCACTGTTCCAAAGCAATAAAGGGATGATATAAGATGTTTAATGCTGATAAATTATTTACAACTGGCTCAAATCAGCAATTAGTATAAGCCACAGGGACAAAACAACCTCACAAAACCAGGTAAAGTGCTGAATTAACGAACAGAATGGGAGGTTCTTGGAGCCTGAGGTCACTAGGGGGCTTGCCGGCTGAGGTACATGGTGCATGTAAACTGCTCAGAGGCTCACCCTGGTCTGGCCCTAGTATGAGGCAGGGAATGACCGATTTACCTGCATGTGGTGGCTGCAGCTCTAGACCCATCTTAGCTCTGGGTGTTCCCTGATTTTCTTATAGTTGATTTGCATACTTAAATTCTTATAGCTCAAAAGCAATCTGACTTTGCTTCTCCAAAGACAAATCTTTAAGGAAAGGCTGTTCAATATAGGCAATTATTTTGTCTTTTTACAGCTAAATGTCTTATTCCACACATTTTGTCAAACTTTCCTTTAGTCACAGAATACACTATTTTTATTCATCCGTTAAGGTCTTTGGCCATGCAGAGGGATGCCAACACTCGATTGCATTCTGGTAGAATACAATGGCCAGTTTAATATGAGCTTCAATAACTCCACATTTTTTTTTACATACTCAGATAGATATACCTCTCAGGAAACTAAAATAAGCTTTATTTCACAGCATAATTCAAAGCTTATCCAGGTCACAGACATTTGACTTATTATTAAGAGGCTTCCCGAGGGAAAGTAAGATAAAAATATAGACATGCAGTTTTCCTAATTTAACTGTTTAATAAATAGGTGGGATAGAGAAGAAAAAATGTTCCTACTGGCTTTTGAGGTAATTACTTTTAGTGTAATGGTTTTTTAATGCAATAAGCAATGGGAGGCTAGACCTCAGTTTATAGATCAGGGTAAAGTACCACTCTGTGTGGGAGAAAAATCAGTTATAAAATCATGGATCTAAGAATGTTTCATAAAAAACCTGATGGCCAAAACACATTAAAAATCGGCTTTGCAATACAGATTAAATAATAAATTCTTATTCACAAATTCTGTTTCCAGCCTATTAGACACCATCTTAAATTGGAAACAGAAAGAATGCCATTGGGTTGAACAGAAATCTATGTGTAACTGAAGTTTGGAAGCAACTCATGAGTCTTGAAGGGAAGGATACCTTTGAAACTGGGCTATTGCCACTGCTGGAAATGTGGCCTCCTCAGCCACCTGTGGCCTTGACAGGCTGTGACCTGCGGGCTGTCTCTGCATTCCAGAGGACATTTGTTGCTTTGTTTGCCAATCCTCCATCCTTCCCTTTCTGCCTGTTGAAGCTGTTCCTTCCCTTAGAGAAGGGTCAGACTGTGAGAGCTCTGTGGTGAACCTGCCTGGAACATGCACACTGCCCCCTCTCACCTGTCTTTCTTTGTTGGGGTGCTAATTCCTCACCCTCATGTTTATCTCTCTGTAAACCTCTTTTGCCAGTCTAATTGTCCCAGGGCAGTCTCTGCATTTCCGCAGCACACATCACACTTGTAAATACTTATTGGAGCTTATCTTCCCTGGGAGACTTGAATTCTGTGTTACAGGGATTGTCGTCCTGTTTATCGCTATGTCCCATGTCCAGCCTCATGCTGTACAGATAATAGTTGCTTACTAAATGTTTGTTTTTTGTCTAGGAAATGCAGCCCCTTTCCTCCCATTGCCATAAAAAGGTTCCCAGGACTCAGAGCCTCTGAACAGTCCATGCCTTCATGGAACCACAGGTGTTAGGCCAGTGGTTCCTTCTGAGGGCTGTGAGGGGAAGATACTGCCTCTCTCCTAGCTCCTGGTGTTTGCTGGCAATCTTTAGCTCCTTGGCTTAAAGAAGCATCACCCTGTTTCTGCCTTTATCTTCCCAAGATGTTCTCCCTGAGGGCATGTCAGTGTCCAAATTTTCCCTTTTTACAAGGACACCAGTCATATTGAGGACTGATAGGACCTCATTTTTAACTTGTTCATTTGCCAAGATTTTGCTTCTAAGTAAGGTCATATTCACAAGTACAGGAGGTTAACATTTCAACATAGTTTTGGGGGGTGGACACAACTTAGCCCATAACAACAACAAAGCTTATAACACATTGTCCTCTCTACAGAAAAATGATGATAGTTACCCAACATTTTTACAACATAAGGGGTGCATTATTTTCCCAAGTCCAGTCTTCTTTGTTGTCTTTTGTGAGCAAGAACCATAAAACAGACGAAAACCTGGGTTGCAAATTAAAAGGTCAGTTTGCTTAGGTAACGAAGCTTGTTTGCTAAGTTTGGAAAATCCCTCCACACAGTGTTTTCCATTGACTGATGTTAGACCTTTTGGCTGCATATCCACCAAGAAGCATAGTCACAGGAGATTATTAATTTTCATGAATCAATTAACAATTATTTAGAGAAGGTGACTTTGTCAACAATTTAATTAAAGTTATCCAATATTTGAAATTGGAAGTAATGCAAATTTTGTCACATACTAGCTGTGTGGCTCTAGGCAAGTTATTTTATTGTCTGGACATCAATACACTATCTGTAAAGTTCTGGCACTGGATTAGGTAACCTCCAAGAACCCTTTCGGCTGGAACCTTTTTGGGATTATTTGGTTCTTTTAGTGTTGAAACAGAAAAATCCTCTAAGGACTTGGGCTGTGCAAGTACAAAATTGAATCGATTGTTGAAGTGCTTTTCCTATTCATTCACATCAGTAGACATGAGGTGGTTTTATCCTCAGCACAG
This sequence comes from Micronycteris hirsuta, assembly GCA_004026765.1. Lineage (NCBI taxonomy): Eukaryota > Metazoa > Chordata > Mammalia > Chiroptera > Phyllostomidae > Micronycteris > Micronycteris hirsuta. The sequence goes on from PVJI01015535.1 coordinate 22,108, forward strand.
AAGAAAGATGCTTGGTCCCTGCCTTCATTAACTTCTATGCGCTCAATGTCTACTCCTTGCAAGCAATGATCCAGCATGCAGCACTCTCTGCTAACAAGGCACTATTTCCCTGGCTCGCCCCAGCAGTCATACTCTGGTGGGTTTGTGGCATCAGAATTTGAATGGATTGAATGCGTCATTTTCATCCTGAAAATAACTAATTTTCCAAAGAGTTATTTCTGTGAGTCTGATTACATAGTTAAGAACCAAATCAGAGTTTTAGTTACTTGTTACTTGAACAGTTGAGCCTCTAGGGTATAAATACTCACTCTTTGTAATTTTGACACCAAAACTCCTACTAATGATAGCATCTTTACTATAAATAGAGATTTTTAGATGTTCTCTTCTTCTATTGTACTGCCTCTTACAATACTCAATGTATCTTAATTCTTTTTCTTTTTTTGTCATAAAACTATGACCCTTGATTGTGGGGAGGATACAACATAAACCAGATGTCTTACCCATGTTTGAATAATCAGTCATCAGCTTTTTTTTTTTTTCAAAGAAAAGCAAGGCAGGGTGGTTTGACTGAGGTGCAAACTCTACTCCCCATTCAGTCTTTCCAAAACAAACAGAAAAAAAATATGTAAATGTATGCTAATTGTGCTGTGTCAGTTGTGTGGCATTTGATTTTAAGGATGAAACCATTGTTATTATGAAAAGAGAGGTAAAATTCTCAGTGTTTTGTCTCATTTAATACTGAGACAAAAAGTAACCTTAGGAGAAGGGAATTAATTAATAAACTTTCTTGTAGTTTAATGTTTGAGAGGAATATAGATTTGATATGAAGCTAGGGAGGTAGCTCTCAATATTATAGCCTTTCCCTCAAACTTAAGAATTCTTAGATTTACATTTAATTAGTATGTGTTTCAAAACTTTACTTTAAAAAAAACTCATTCATAACATTATAATGAGTGGACTTATAGCAACATCACAAAAGAGTCAGTTATTAGACTACTGTAACCCAAGATTTTATATTTTGTGTTATGTATCAGTCACTAGGTTGTGTATTGAGCATATATGACATCATTTAAAGCAAAATAACCTTGATATTGGAACAATGTCAATTTTTAGATGAAAATAGGGTAACAGAGGGGGTTAAGTAGCCTGCTCAAATTCATCCAATTAGGTGATCGTATACTTGGGATTCCAGCATGGAGCAGGACCTTTTGACTCAGGCCATGAGCTCTTTCCAAAAGTCTGATGTTCCATTAATAGGGGCCTCATTTGTGCAAATGCTGCTGTCACACAGCTTTCCAGGAGAGAGATTCTGGTGAATAAAAAGGCCTTGTTCTTACACTGATTCCTGTAGCATCATTAATCTAAGCCAGGCCTGTCCTGGTGGAGTTAGGAGAACGATTGGAAAAAGGCACTAAGGGGCATGCTGAGATAAAGGTGACATGGTTCCTCAGAGTGCTTTTTTAGAGCATCCTAAAAGTGCACATCATCATTACGATCAAAGGGAGAATAAAAGTACCATGAACAAACTATAAATAACACTATTGGGAACACAAGGAGGGAGAGATCCTAGTTATGCAAAAGCTGTTCTGAACTCAGATCTATGTGGCTATTGAGGTTGGCGGTCTGTGTCACTGGGAGAGAGGATAAGGAAAGACCTACTAGAGGAAGGGGCACATGAGATAGGCCTGAAGGATGGTTACATTTTAGGTAAGAAGAGATTTGTGTGGGAGATGGCATTTCAAAAGGAGATGATAAGAGAGTGACGTTAAAAGTAGGAACCCTTTCTGTAGAGTAGCTTTGCTTGGAACAAATATTGGGAAATGCAGCCCTAAGTTTGTATGATTGGGGCCTGGGCACCAGTCTCGAGGCCCTTCAAGAAGCCTGGGAACTGGCTTGAGTTCGTCTATGAAGATTTATTTGAAATGTTGAGTGTATGTCCATGTTTCAGTTTTCAATTACTGAACAACAAACCACACCAACGCTAATTAAAAAACTGACTTAAAACAACAACAATTTATTATTTCTCATGATATTGCAATCTGAGTTGGCTCAGCCAGGAACTAGAAATTTGCCCTAGGACTTCAGCTGGGTTTTTGGGGCCCTATTGCCTATTTTCAGGCCTCTTTCATGTTTAGTGACTACCCTCTTGCCTAGAGTTTGAAATAATAGCTAATCCCATCGAGGGCATCCCCATCAAAGGCTACCTTCAGAGACATTTCCACAATTCACAGTGAAATTCCTCTTGCTGTCCAGTATAGAAAGTATACAAAAGAGTAGACATCTTGAGGACCAGTCTGACTCAAAGTAAGTAACAACTTTCTTATATCGGGAGCTAACTACAGGTTTTGTCCTAAACCAAGGAGTTCTCAACTTTTAGATGAATTGAAGTAGTGGATGCATAACTGTGACTCAGGGATTCTGCAAAAGCAAATCCTTCATTCTAAGACTATTACACTAGATGATGGTCTTATGATGACTTGGAATTTAAAGGTCCTGAATTTGTTCCCTAATGTAACAAAATTATTGAAATGGAAAAAGACCAATGAGGTGTCTGAAAAGCAGTGCACTTGATAACTAGATGCATAGAAAATATCCATTTCCATAGCACCATGACTAACTGGTGAGGGACGAGTTCTTCCTCACTTGAAGGTGGGGGCACTTTTTCAATCACTCTTTGCTGCTTTAGAAAGTTTCCTGCCTATGTGCTATTTATATGTCCTAAGGAGGAAAAGAATGAATGAATATGTCACTCTTATCACTGATTGATAATGCTGGTAATCAGCCTTACAACAGCTACTCACTGAACAACTTCATTAACAGCTATGGAGAGTATGTTTCTACTTCTCTTGCATTATTCAATGATAACCTAATTTTCACTGGGTTTCCTCTCATGCTTTAAAACATTCTTCAAAGGTATATTAGATATCAGAAAAGTCACTGCAGCTTTGTTTAAAAAATGATGTGGTATGGGTCACAATGAAGAGATTCTAGAATACCTACAGGTTCCCATTTTAATTTGGGATCAGAGTGCTGTTGATCATCTTTGTTACAGATATGTAACAGTTATTTCTATTCAAAACTGCAGGGAAAGTGTCAGAAGTCTAGAAGTGAAAACACTGGGAAGTGATTTATTTCAGGGCAACAGCTAATCTTTTTCCACTTTGGGTACGGAAATTCATGGGCTTTGTTTCCTAGATAAGACTCCCTATAGCACTGGCCAACAGGGATGTGGTGGTGAGGCAATCCCAGTTGTGGACAGTGTTCATTATAGCCCAAGGTTAGATTTGATAGACATTGATTGACCAGAATATGTTTTAGATTTCTCTGTAATGCTGTTATTTCTAGTTTCTCCATCGACTATTCTACAACTTTATATATGAAATGGTGAGTTCTTTAAATAAGAGAAAGGTATCTAAGACAAAAGATTGTCTTCTTACCTTTGGTGAGAAATGTCATATTGGCTGCTGTGGCTCAGTTGGTTGGATTGCCGTCCCATACACCACAGGTTCTATTCCTGGTCGGGGCACATACCTGGGTTTTGGGTTCGATCCCCAGTTGGAGAGCCTATAAGAGGCAACAAATCGCTGTTTCTCTCTCTCTTTATTCTCTTCCTTCTCTTCCTAAAAAATGACCTCAGGTAATGATCTTTAAAAAAAAGGAATGCCAACCATTTATATGTGGCTTCCATGTAAGGAGGAAAACGATAAATGCTATAAACAGTGAATCGCATTCAGAGTTTATAGTTTATGTGGTTTTTCTTATATAAATAAATGAATTTTGCGGGTGCAATTTTGAGAATATTGTTTAAATTCGCATTCCTTTCTTATATAGTATGTTACAAATCAGTCATGTGTTTTGAATGCTCTGGATTAATAATATAGCTAACATGATTTCTTGCTCATGTTACATTATTTTACTTAATCCTCAAAATAATTTCATGAGATAAATGCTATGATGACCTCCCCATTTATAGATGAGGAAATAGAGACTTAGGGTGTATAATTCCCCAGATCACACAGCTGGGAAGTGTTCAGGTGGCACTCAAATCCAGGTGTGTCCATTGCCACATCATACCTTTAATCAGTGTGCTCCACAGGCTTCTTCCATGGTGCCTCAATAACCTCAGACTGGATAAATTCCTGAGAAGAATCTTGGTAGAAATTTTCAGAAAAGAGAAGATAGAAATATTAGAAATATTTTCTAATTACAGAGTAAGAAATGGCTCAGAGAAATTGATTAATTTTTTGAAGAATATTAGTTGACAAAAATTAGTTGAAACTTTACAAAAGCAATTCTGTATTTCATTTCTTTTACCTCTCTGATTTTTGCTCTGAGAATTAAATATTTTAGTATTTTTAACAAAGGTCCTAGGATGATATGATACCTTCCAAATGAAAATATATCATGGTTTCACAAAATGAGCTGCTGTGTTCTTTTGTACAGTTAATCAAAGGAAGGACTCCAGCATTTGTTCAGCACAAAACAAGGTGCAAAGCAAGTTACTTGATTTAATTTTCACAAGCACTGTGTCAGCTGGGAATTAGTGTAGCCATTTTTCAGTTGAGGGAACTTTTGAGTAAAGCTAAGTTGAGCATGCTATAAGCCAAAGGGCTGGGATTCCAACTCAAGTCTGCCTCATGCTCTTCTTTGGGGAAATTATTTTATTTCCTTCACTCTTCAAAGGATGATAAATATATTCTAAGAAGAGCATGAGGCAATAATCAGATTCTTAATTACCCTTACAATTCTCTGTTCCAATGCTTTATTCATAAGGTTGGATATATAGTCAATATGCTTTCAATTCAAGTTTGAAAAAGCTGTCTCAGTGTGTTGTTTCCAGAACTACCAATCTAATCAACAGAGCTTCTATCCAGGAAGCTGAAATCAGGGGTCTGAAGTGCCCAGACTTCCACTTTGTGTTATCACAGTAGACACACAGCTGCAAATCATTTGCTGCAGATAGGTTCCTTGATGATTCTCAACATTTCCCTCCAAATGAGAGAAAAACTAAGCAAACTGATGATGTTTTATCCATAAAGATTCAAGAAAGTGAAATGTAGGATCAATTCTGAAGGCTGAAAAGCAGGGAGGTATTAATGACTCACCTCCCTGAACATATCTGCTCCTCCCTTGTCAATTTGATTAAGGAAGGTATTGATGTATGGTGGCATTTTGTGGCCCTTTTTTAGTGGGGCATTTGGGACAACTGAGTCAGCTGCAGGAATGAGTCCCGATATTCTTTGTAGGGTCTGGATCAAAGAGAAGTTCCTCGTCAGTTTCCTTAAAACACCTGGACCCATATGTAAATCCAGACCCTGATTCACAGCCTTGGATGGACCCAGGATACCTGAAACCCCTGTGGAATGGTCAGCAATCTAAATGTGGTTGCCAAATATCAGGAGCTGTTGCTCTTCTGTCCTGTTCACTCCCCCATACCCTGGTATTCCTTAGCCTCAGAGCCTAGGTTCTTCATTCCTATAAATTAACTCCATTCACCAGTCTCTACCTCAAAACCATACTGCATACACAGACCTGCAGTATCCATCTGCTTCTCTCTGAGCTTGTCTGCAGAATGTGTAGAGGCAGTTTATCCTCTGGGAAGTGTGCTGCTCTGCTCCATTCACCTCCTCACATTCTGCCTGGGTCAGGAGACACCATCTGCTTGGACATGGAGAGTCTGGAGCCGGGTGCTCCCACTCTCCGACAAAGGTGATGAAGAAATGGTTCAGTGTGGCAGGAAAAGCAGGAGTTTCAGCCAGAAGGACTTTACTGCAATACTGTCTCCAACACTACAAGTCACAGTTTCTTCATATGCAGAATGTGGTGAATAACTGCTGTAGGGTTGTAACGTCAGGGTCAATGTATACAGAGCATAAGGTATAACACTTGGCAGGTGTTAACTGTTTAATAACTGGCAGTGTTTATTATGTCTTTCAAGTGACTATTTGGATTTTGGAAAGAAAAATGCAACTAGACATTATTAAGCCTCTGGATATTTTGTAATTTTGAAAACAAACCAGGACTCAAGTTCTCCCATATCAGCCCAGTGAACTTGGGAGAATGCCTCTCTTGGATTTAATGAGATCTCACTTTTCTTAGGTATTTTATAGACAGATCTGACAAGAAAGAGAAAACTCTCCCTCTAATATTGTATCTGGATGTTCCAGTCATAGAAGGCCAAGGGAACCTTTGGAATCTATTAGAAGGTTGAAATTTTAGGCTGAAGAGCTAGAAGGGTGACAACTTATGAAGGGTCATTGGACAGCAGAATGGTTTTACAAATGAAGTGCTTGAAGTCAAGACTCTCAGGTCATCCAAAATTAGACTGGACAAACACTTGAGAATAAGCTGTGTTGGCAGAGAAATGAACAGGGTGACCTAAGGACTTTTTCCATTTCTAATTTCTGTGAGTATATATGGAAAGGACTCTTTCTCTCTCTCTCTCCATCTCTCTCTCTCTCTCTCTCTGTATTTTCTAATGGATAGTTTAGCCTTTTTGGAATTTTTTAGATTTATTTATAGATTCTACTTACAAAGCTTAAAATACAACAAAAATGCCATTTCATACACTGATTAATCCATTTTAAAACCTGTCTTGCACATTTCTTCTACAAAGCAAAGCTGTCCAATCATGTCAACTTATGTCTGTTGCTATTTTTGAATTACACTTAAAGTAGAGCTAATCCGTCTTTGGTAAGGGATTCAATATTCATTGGGAGATCAACTTGTGACTTTATGCTCTGAATTGAGCTGCAAGTTTTGGAACATTTTTCAATTTAAGTTATACCCTGGGATAGAAAGCCAGTCCAAATGCAGACGAATACTTTGTGACATAAAGACTAAAGAAGCAATCTTACAGAAAAAATGTGTCCATGGTGGGTAATGCTTTCAGGATGGAACGTTATGGAAGAGTGCAATTGGTCTTGAACATGTGGAAGGGAGTCAGGGTGAAAGAACAAAAGTGGGATTGGAGAAGCTGTAGGAGAGACCAGTAGGGGATTAAGAGGGACCCAGAGAAAGTTAATCATGACACTGAGGTTCAGAGTTAAGCTCAGAATCTGGACTGGTGCAGGGAACATGCTTTGAAGATTAGAGCAAGCAGCTGGGCTGGAATTTAGGAAAATAGCTGCAGTGTTTGGATCTCAGCCTAGTAGTGTGGCAGTGATTTTCACACATGTGTAAACACGCAGTCCTGAGAATTTACACGTTTTGAGCACAGCTCCGTGTGATTCCTGTGTGAGCAAGTGTGGATCATGTCTGTGGAATGGGAATTCTCTAATAGGAATTTGGCAAAGATGTATCTTAAAAAATTCTGGCTTGCTGACCCCTGAATATTACTTTAACCTGGTCCTATCTGCCACCGGATCTGAATTTACATCCAATGCCTTGCTATGAGTAATCCTACCTGTTCTGCATAATCCCCATGAATAATCAATCCAATGTAAATTGGCCCCTGATAAAAACCCTGGCTGGGCAAGCCACGAGGCTTTTTCCGGAAATGGGAGGAATCAGCCACGTAGCCCCGGTCTCTCTTTCCCCGTGTGTCTCGGTATGAGGTTCATACATGCATTGGGTCACGGTCACCCACGGGTATCAGCAGGTCCGATCTACCCCGTGTCATAGTAGGAAGCAGTACCTGAAAGAAGAAACTGGATCACAGGTGTTGGTAACAGAAAAGGCTTTGGACACTAAACTGACATTTCAGTTTAGCCTGAAGTTTTATAATTGTTAGATTAGGTCAGAAGCTAGTATCAGTAGCCGAAGATGCTGGTGTAGCTAAGTGAGAATATTCAGGGGAAATGTTATTAAGTAAGATTTACAAGAGGAAAGATAGTTGTTTACTTGACTACATGTCCAGACACAGGTCTGTCTTGATTTCAGAATTCCTTGATTTTCAGCCTTTATTCAGATACTGGATCTTCTATCAGGGAAGTAAAATAAAAGGAAATTAAACAAACACTTCTAGAATGTTTACCATTTCAAAAGTACTTGGCTGGGCACTTTGCGTGTGCCATCACTGAACTATTATAGAAGCCAATGAGATAGTTATTGTTATCCCTCTTTTGCAGATGTGGAGACTCAGATAGATATGTAACTCACCCTGGTACACTCAGTAACTAGTGGTGGCCTTTACACTTACTTCCGGGTCTGCATGAGTCTAACCCCACCCTCTTCACTCTACCATGCAGCTTCCTGTAGATGCCCAGTGACTCCAGGGGCTGGGCCTGGCACACAGCAGCTTCCCGTAAGTGGTATTAGGTACTATTGACGTCCTCCCTCCCTGCATCTCTCTGTCTCTCCCTTTCTCCTGCTAATCTCTTAAAAATCCATTCTTCCATTTTTCCCCAATTTAAAAAAAAATAAACTACTTTTTAAGAGCAGTTTTATGTTCACAGTAAAATTGAGCAGAGATTTCCTATTACTGCTATAGTAAGTACAAACTGGGCTCCAGGCTCTCCTTCTGCTGTTTTAATATACATTCACCTTACAACAAATGAACGACCTCTCTGAAATGTAAATCAGATTACCTCACCAGAATAAAATCCCAAATCCTTACCATGGTTTAGAGAGCCCTGAACATGCTGGTCTCTTTCTATTTCTTTGACGTTATCTTTTGTCACTCTCTACTTTGTAATTCTTATCCAAGGATATGTTCATTGATTTGAGAGAGAGAGGAAGAGAGAGAGTGAAACATCAATCGGTTGCTTCCTGCACATGCCAGGACTGGGGATCGAACTTGCAAGCCTTTGGTACCTGGGACGATATTCCAACCAACTGAGCCACAAGGCCAGGGCAGCTTTGTTCATAATTTAAGCCACACTGACCACATTCCTGTCTCAGGACCTTTGCAAATGCTGTTTCTTTTGTTTGAAATACATTTCTTCTGTGTGTTTAAACAGTTTTTTATCCTACAAATTTAAATTTCATTTTAAATATCCCCTTCCCAGAGATAACTTCCCTGAGAAATTGAGTGGACCTCATCACTTCCTACTAAATTACCCTGCTTTATTTTTTTAAATCACTTTTTTCAAGTCTGAAATGATCTTATTTACTAATTTTCTTCATGTTGTCTGTAATTCTATCAATTACTTTTTGTAGCATAAAAAATCACCCCAAACTTAATAAAACAACTATGTATTGAGTTTACACTTCTTTGGATGAGCTAAGAGGATTGGGCTCAGATGGATGATCTTCTGGGTTAGACTGGTTTTACTGTCTGGGGTCAGGCAGATGGCTCTGTCTCTGAGGGTTGGCTAGTTGTTAGCTCTGGTGACTAAAGTACCTGGAGTAAATTTCTCTTGTCATGCAGTACCCAGCCCAGGCTTATTCACATGGTGGATCACAGAGGATCCTTAAAAGAGCATGGTATATACTCATCCTTTTAGGTTTAGTTTTGTTGCTGGCATAATGTTCCTTCTGCCTCATTCTATTGATCAAAGCATTCAAAATTCGGGGGTCCAGGGATAAACAGACATCACCTCTTAAGGGAAGTAGCTAAAGATTACATTGAAAAGGGGTTTGTAGGGAAAATGTAATCATTTTGCAAATCACCCACAATAACAGTGTATATTTGCAATGCATTTTAGCATCTGAATCCCTTTTTCAGTTTGAGATTATTCATGTCACGAATATTTGTAGGGCAAAGACTTTCTTTCTTTCTATAGAAGCTGAACAAGTTACATACTTTCTTTTCTTTTCTTTTTCTTTTTCTTTTCTTTTCTTTTTTTTTCTTTTTTTTTTTTTTTTTTTTTTTTTTTTTTTTTTTTTTTTTTTTTTTTTTTTTTTTTTTTTTTTTTTTTTTTTTTTTTTTTTTTTTTTTGGTCATTAAGGGCACAGGTACTTGTGCAGGTTTGAAATGAGCAAGATGAAATAGCAGGCTCCCCATGAAATTAATTTCTGTCTAGAGTGATAGCAAAGGTGACTATGTTAAGTTGGTTTTATTTGAAGTAAAATCCATGTTCCTGATACAAAAGTGGCAAGGATGCAAACTTCTGCACCTTGGGCTCTGTGGCATGCAGGTGATTCCTGATGCCTATGAAAGGTTTTGTATCTTTCAAATCTTAAATTTAAGTCTCATTCGTTAGACTTTTCAACGATTCTGTGAACCACTTAATATTCTTTTTTTTTTTAAATTTTTTAAAAAGATTTTATTTATTTATTTTCAGAGAGAGGAGAAGGGAGGGAGAAAGAGCAATGTATGGTTGCCTCTCACATGGCCCTCACTGGGGACCTGGCCCGCAACCCAGGCATGTGCCCTGACTGGGAATCGAACCAGGACCTTCTGGTTCCCAGCCCGCGCTCAATCCACTGAGCTACACCAGCTGGGCTCAATATTCTTTTAATAGACTCCTTTTCTATGTAACCCCAGGGTCAGATATGATTGCTTACCACAGAGAGTTCTGTTCCAGCAGTTAGTGTCAGGAATGGGGATAATTTTTCTCTAGAAGAGTTAGGTGGTTTCTCTCCTTTTATCTTTCTACTGGGCCACCCTTAGTGTTTTAATGGTTTATCTTCACACTTGTTGCCTCTTGGTAGATCCATTTATTACTTCCCTATTCTAGGCATCAAGGGGGAAAATGGAGTGGCATACCAAGTGTGTCTGTTACTTTTATCAAGAAAACAGAAGTTTCTAAAAGTGTTCCTTTAGATTTTTCTTACATTGTCTTGGCCAAACAGGATCACCTAGATTACGGACATGAGAGATGGGGAGGCGAGCATCAGGCTTTCTAACATCTCTGAGGGAGGCAGAAAGAGAGAAAGCTTGAGAGTGTGTCAAATATGGTGATGAGCAGTGCCTTTTGCATTACTACTTTCTCCTGTTAGAGGGATGGTTCCTAAAAGGCAGAGTCTGTGCTTCGCTTGTTCCTGTCTCTCTGCTGCCTGGAACAGTGTTTGGCAAATATCTTCTGCTTTCATTAAAGAAACACTGTTTCATTCCAGGCCAATTATTAAAGATTTGCTTTCATGCTATATTTCTTTCCTCAGTCTTTTCCATCCCCTGTGTACATTATACACTGTTAGTAGAATATCATCTTAAATACCACTTCTGTATTGTCCTTTTCTTCCCCTCCAAAATCTGCATGAGTTCTGTTGTGGTAAATCTCAGTCTCTTAGTCTGGGATTCAACTCCTTGCATTAAATGTCTGTTACCTCCCTCACATCAGCAACTTAATTGGTAATCACTCACAAATCCAGCTAATCTCATGGCCATCTGTGTATGCTGCCAAATCCAGTATATGATGAGTGACAGGCTGCGGAGCTCACAGGGACAAAAGCAGAGGCTACAGTGTGAAGGGAATAAGTAAGACCAGATATAGGGAAGATCCTCAACATAGGACAGGCTGCTGTGCTGCATTGTTGAAAGGGGCAGGGCAGTCACTGACTATGAATTTGTGTTTAGTCTGCAGTCTCATTAGTGGACCTCACATCAGAGAGGGCTTCTGACTAGGTTAAAGCATGAATAGGCTAGCTCAGTCAATCAGTGGGATACATACAGCAGTTTTGTGCTCATAGTCTCAGAGAAGTGAAGCATGAACTGGGATGAAGAACAGCAGATTGAAGCCATGACTGGATTGCTAGGCTAAGGGTACAGCAGAAGGCTAAAGTTTGGAGGCATGCGGGTATACAGGGGCTCATTATCCAGCTGAGAAGGAATTAAGCCATTCTTAGACCTGCCGGAGAGGATGGGATCATGAACAGTTAGCCTTGGCTCTCATTGGTCTGAGGCTGGGGAGGCCAAGTCTGTACATTATAGGACCTCAGTGTTGGCAGTGGACCACGTTGGATCTGGCAGGGACTGGCAGCATCATCCACTTGCCTTGTTTTCTTTACCTTTCCCAGTTAAAAAAGACTTGGTTCAGCCACAGTGGAAAACAGTATAGAGTTTCCTCAAAAAAATAAAAATTGATTTGCCTTTTGATCCAGTGATCCCACTTCTGGGAATATATCCTAAGATTCCTGAAAAACAAATTTAAAAATACATGCACTCCTATGTTCATAGAAGCATTATTTACAATAGCCAATAAAAGCTTAAGTGCCCATCAGTAGATAAGTGAATTAAAAGCTGTGGTACATTTACACAATGGAATACTACCCAGCTGTAAAAATGAAGGAACTCTTACCTTTTGTGACATCATGGATGGACCTGCAGATTATTATGCTAAATGAAATAAGCCAGTTGGAGAAAGACAAATACCATATTAACTCACTTATATGTGGAATCTAATAAACAAAATAAACTGATGAACAAAATAGAAACAGAGGCACAAATACATCAAAAAGACCAACAGGTGTCAGAGAGGATTGGGTGGGAGGCTGGATGAAAGAAGGCAAAGAATATACATGCATAACCCACAGACACAGACAACAGTGTGCTGATGGCTAGAGAGAAGCAGGGGTTGAGGGTAAGGGGAAGTGGGCAAAGAGAGGGGAAATGGGGACATCTGTGATAGTGAAAATAATAAAAATAAAGTAAAAATAAAATAAAATAAACACAAAAAAGATTTTCTTTGCCAATGTGCTTAGAGGAAGATTTTGAAATGATTATGATACATCTCCATTTATTTGATGAAAAATAATTTGAATAATTTTTACAGTAAAACATCATAGACAGATAAAATTGTCATGCTGTTTTTCAGGCAAAATTAAGACAAATTTCAAACTGATTAAAACCTCCATCTATAATTATGTATTCATTCTCTTTTATTAGGGACACTAAGATGAAACAAATCGAGGAACCCAGAATTCTAAGACATAAAAGCCAACTAGAAACCCTGTAATTACTATGGAAGTTGTTCATTGAAGATACATGTACTAAGAATTTAAACTAAAATTTAGAAATTCTCATTTTTAGGATGCACTTAAATGAACATATTTGAGATTTTAAAACATATCCTTTAGAAGACTCCCAGCCAAGATGGAGGCATAGATTAGAAAAAATGTGCCTCTTCACACAACCAAAAGGACAACAACAAATTTAAAAACAAAAAACAATCAGATCTGCCACAAAGTCCGACAACCAAGCAGTTAAAGAAGAAACATTCATCCAGACTGGTAGGAGGGGTAGAGATTTGCAGCCCCAGACAGAGAGGACTCATGGCAAGGTGGCAGCTGGAGGATCAGGGCAGGAGGTGATGGCTGGCTGACTGGGCGGTCTCGCATTTCCATGCAGATAAACTTGGAAGAATAACAGGAGAAAGATAGATTGTGCAACCCAGAGTTCCAGCGTAAAGCCTCAAAACCAGTGACTAAAAAAATCTGGGAGTGTTGTGGCAGTGGCAGAAACTCCCAGCCTCACAGGAGAATTCGTTGGAGAGACTGTCAAGATCCTAGAACATACACAAACCCACCCACCTGGGTATCAGCACCAGAAGGACCCGATTTGTTTGTGGGTAGTGGAGGAAGTGACTGAAAGCCAGCTGAGAGCCCAGCAATCAGCATTGTTCCCTCTCAGACCTCTCCCCAACATACAGTGCCACAATGCAGCAATGTGGTTTACCTCACCCTCACCAATACCTAAGGCTCAGCCCCTGACTATATAACATATGCACTGAGACAAAAAAATAATGGCCCAAATGAAAGAATGGATCAAAGCTCCAGAAAAAATACAACTAAGCGATGAAGAGATAGCCAACATATCAAATGCAGTGTTCAAAACTCTGGTAATCAGTATGCTCACATAAATTGTTGAGTATGGTCACAAAATAGAGCAAAAAGTGAAGGCTATGTAAAATGAAATAAAGGAAAATGTACACGGAACCAACAATGACAGGAAGGAAACCAGGACTGAAATCAACGGTTTGGATCAGAAGAAAGAGATAAACATTCAACCAGAACGGAATGAAGAAAGAAGAATTAAAAAAAAAAAAAAAAAAAAAAAAAAAAAAAAAAAAAAAAAAAAAAAAAAAAAAAAAAAAAAAAAAAAAAAAAAAAAAAAAAAAAAAAAAAAAAAAAAAAAAAAAAAAAAAAAAAACAAGGAAAGGCTTAGGAACCTCTGGGACAACTTTAACCATTCCAACATCTGAATCATAGGGGTACCAGAAGACGAAGAAGAGCAAGAAATTGAAAAATTATTTGAAAACATAATGAAAGAGAACTCCCCTAATCTAGTAAAGGAAGTAGACTTCCAGAAGTCCAGGAAGCTCAGACAATTCCAAAGAGTTTGGACCCAAGGAAGAACACACCAAGGCACATCATAATTATATTAGTCAAGATGAAAGATGAGAGAATCTCAAAAGCAATAAGTGAAAAGGAGACAGTTAACTACAAAGGAGTTCCCATAAGACTATCAGATGATTTCTCGAAAGAAACCTTATAGGCAAGAAGGGGCTGAAAAGAATTATCCAAAGTCATGAAAGGCAAGGACCTATCTCCAAGATTACTCTATCCAGCAAAGTTATAAAGTGCTTCCCAGATAAGGTCAAGTTAAAAAGTTCATTATCACCAAGTCCTTATTATATGAAATGTTACAGGGACTTATTGAAGAAAAAGAAGGTCAAAACTATGAACAGTAAAATTACAACAAACTCACAACTACCAACAACCAAACCTAAAAACAAAAGCTAAAACAAACTAAACAAACTAGAACAGGAACAGAATCACATAAATGGAGACCACATGGAGGATTTTCAGCAGGGAGTGGGTGTGAGGAGAATGGGGGAAAAGGTACAGGGAATAAAAAACATAAATGGTAGGTGCAAAATAGACAGGGGGAGGTTGAGAATGGTATAAGAAATGTAGAAGCCAAAGAACTTACATGTATAACCCATGGACATGAACTAAGGGGTGGGGATGTGGGTGGAAGCGGGTATGGGGCGGAAGGGAACAATGGGGGGAAATGGGACAATTGTAATAGCATAATCAATAAGATATATTTAAAAGAAAAAATACATCTATCTTAAAATAAATAAATCTTTCGGCCTAGTGCTCTTTTATTTAAGAATGTCTATTTCCTCTAAGTATTAAGATCCTCCAAACATTTTAAGCTAACAACTTAATCTAATCATGTGGATAGAATGAAACTTTCCAGTGTCATTTCTCATAGTAAATTGAAATCTTTGAGTATCTAAATATTTCCCTGTGGTAGTGAGTGAAGAACAAATCAGGAGAGATTTACCCCAAGTCACTTTTTCCTGGCTGCTTCCAACATTGGATTTGAAATCCCAAGGGCTGTTTACTGGTTGAGAGTATAAACCTAGCATCTACTTACCTGATTAAGCAAAAACTTTACTTTATGGTTCTGCCAAGATATTTAGGAATAATTTTATGGATTGACTTGTCTCTTAAACTTAGCTTGGTCATATATATTTTGAGGATAGCTTCATTTCCTTTTACTAATAGTGACATTATTTCTTTTTATGGTAAAGTGAAATATACTCCTTCACAGTGTTCTAAACACTCTCAAAGACTTTATGAAAGAGGCAAATTAGCCCTGGAAGGCAATATTTTTAGAGAAACTATTTTTTTTTATTCTTTTATTTAGTAAATACTTATGAAATTCTGACCAATGATTATAACTCAATAATTTGCGCTGAATTAAAAGTAAGTATTAGTCTAACAACAGAAGTAATAAATTTTAATTTAGTATAGCTTAAGAAATTCTTGGGATATATAGAATTCTACTTCAATAATACTATTTCTCCATAAGACTGTAATAGACAATAAGATGTTTTAATCAGAATCATTTTGAATCTTAATCTAGAGTACATTTATATTAGTTTCATCTGAGTAGCTACTGATAGAAATGTGAAATTCCATTGTGATTTTGGGGTCTTTTCGTCACTTCATTATAACCTAGACTATCTTGTCCATTATAGGACCCACTATAAATATATCACTTCTAAGTTTCCTCATTTTATTATATGAATAATATTCATCTCTTTCATAATTCTTTCTCACAGCAATCCCAAGATACAAATTACATATTATACTTGAATGCCTCTAAAATTTCTCTCTTATTCTGATCTCTTTCCCAATTTTAAGTATCTTTTAAATAACTTGCTTTTTGGATATTACCACCTGATTGTCTTTATATGACTTCAAAGTAAGGGTGTTAAAAATGTAATGGGCTTATACAGTTCCTGACTGAACATACGATGAGGTCTATCCAGAAAGTATCCATCCATGCAATATTAAAAATGGAGACATTTAATGTTGTGAATCCCATCCCACAGGATCCTTGTTGGCTGTGACTGAATGCGTGAATAAGCTCACACAGAAACACGCAGGAATTAGAGACAATGTGGGACCACGTGGCTCCTCCCTTATCGTAAGGGAGAGAGCCTCGAGCCTTGGGCCCAGGGGTTTTTATTGATGATCTAGGGCACAGAGCATCAGGATGGTCTTCATTAACTATGCATAGATTGTAGATTCAAGTTAGGTGGTAGAGGGTCCGGGAAGGTACATCAAAAGGAGAGACATGCAAATGGAAGGTCACACAGAACCATAAACACTGGCCGGGATGAGCCCAGGCACGCATTAGCATAGGCCCTTTTGATCCAGGGAGAGAGAGGTTTTTTTAGCAAGAGCAAGGTTTTATTTTAAATCTAAGGAACATGCTAGCCTGATTTCCCCATAGGAAATTCTGCTTCCACGAACATGTGTCCTGCATGCCAGCCTATGTTCCACAGTAGACTTTGCCCCTTTTACACGTGAAAACATAAGGGTTACATTTCCCAAGGTGGATATATTAATTTCCCTTAATTTACTGAAGAAGATATAAGATACAAGAGACATTGGGATGATTGGAAGATGGCGGCGAGGTAAGTGGAGTGGAGCCCAGTTCTCCCTGTGCCCAGCTGGAACACTTAGCCAATCTTCTGAAGAACAGAGTGAACAGCCAAGAGAATTCCAGCTTATATAAAGCTTGGTGGCAAAAAATTGCAGAGGACATTGAAAAACAGACAGTGAGGAGATTGAGCTGAGATGTTAAGGTCCCTGGGATAAGCATAGGACCAAAACTGCTGTGGCCCCTGGCCTGGCACCGGCTGCAGGTTACAGGAAGGAGAGTTAGATCACCAGCTTCCTCCCCTACCAGAACAAGGAGGGCAGCCTAGCATCAGGAGGGACCTGGATGCTGTAACTCGTTGGGGTAAGTAGGGACAGAGTGGGAGACACACAGAGGCAGTATACATCCACTGGGACTGTGGACAGTGGTGCCAAAGAAATGGAGGTACTAGGTGCCACCTAGAGAAGGGAGGAGTTGGGCTGTGTCGGATCCTGACTCGGATAGTCTCTGGACTAGGTCTTTCCTAGCCAAGAAAAGGAAAGAAAAGCCATCCAAATTGGAAAAGAGGAAACAAAAGGGTCATTGTTTGCAGATGACAAGATAGTGTACATAGAAAATCCTATAGATGCCACCAAAAAACTGCTCAACCTAATAAATGAATTTGGCAAAACAGCAGGATACAAAGTCAATATCCAGAAATCAAAGGCATTTTTGTACACCAACAATGAAATGTCAGAAACAGAAATTGGGAAAAAAATCCCATTTGATATAGCGACAAGAAAAATAAAGTACCTAGGAATAAACCTAACCAAGGAGGTAAAAGACCTGTACTCAGAAAACTATGCAACAGTGAGGAAAGAAATCATAGAAAGACACAAACAAATGGAAACATATACCATGCTCATGGATTGGAAGAATTAACATCATCAAAATGTCCATACTACCCAAAGCAATTTATAGATTCAAAGCAATCCCTATTAAAGTACCAATGGCATATTTCACAGATCTAGAACAAATACTTCAAAAATTTATATGGAATCATAAATGACACTGAATAGCTGCAGCAATTTTGAGAAAGAAAAACAAAGTAGGAGGGATCACAATACCTGATATCAAACTGTATTACAAGGCCATGGTATTCAAAACAGCCTGGTACTGGCATAAGAACAGACACATAGATCAATGGAACAGAATAGAGAGCCCAGAAATAAACCCAAGTCTCTATGGTCAATTAATATTTGACAAAGAGAGAAGCAGCATAAAATGGAGCAAAAATAGCCTCTTCAATAAATGGTGTTGGGAGAGCTGGACAGCTGTATGTAAAAAAATGAAACTCGAGCACCAAATTACACCATACACAAAAATAAATTCAAGGTGGATAAAAGATTAAATATAAGTCATGACACCATTAAAGTCCTAGAGGAGAACATAGGCAGGAAAATCTCAGATATTCCATGAAGAAATATTTTCACTGATATGTCCCCTAGAGCAAGGGGTATAAAGGAAAAAATAAGCAAATGGGATCTCATCAAAATAAAAAGCTTCTGCATGGTTAAAGAAAACAGCATTAAAATGAAAAGAGAACAAACCATATGGGAAAACATATTTGCCAATGATAACTCAGACAAGGGTTTGATCTCCAAAATATATAAAGAACTCATATGACTCCATTCTAAGAAGTCAAGCAACCCAATTAAAAAATGGGCAAAGGACTTGAACAGACACTTCTCCAAGTAGGACATACAGAGTGTCCAGAGACATATGAAAAGATGATGAGCATCACTAACAATCTGAGAGATGCAAATTAAAACAACAATGAGATATCACCTGACACCATTGAGAGTGGTCACCATAAACAAAGCAACAAAACACAAATGTTGGAGAGGTGGTGGAGAAAAGGGAACCCTGGTGCACTGTTGGTAGGATTAGAGATT
>PVJI01015536.1:0-40865 GCA_004026765.1 Micronycteris hirsuta
AGCAAAGCTATCATTTAGAATGGAAGGACAGATAAAGTGCTTCCCAGATAAGATCAAGCTAAAGGAGTTTATCATCACCAAGCCCTTATTATATGAAATGTTAAAGGGACTTAAGAACAAGAGCAAGACGATGAACATTAAAATGGCAAAAATTTTATAACTATCAACAACTGAATCTGGAAAAAACTAAGCAAAAACCAGAACAGGAACAGAATCATAGATATTGAGACCATTTGGAGGGTCATCAGCGGGCAAGGGGAAGGGAGAGGAAGGGGGGGAAAGGTGCAGGGAATAAAAAGCATAACTGGTTAGGTACAAAATAGATGGGGATGTTAAGAATAGTATAGAAAATGGAGAAGCCAAAGAACTTATATGCATGACCCATGGACTTGAACTAAGTGGGGGTGATTACTGGAGGGAATGGGGGTACTGGATAGAGGGGGATAAAGGGGGAGAAACCGGGGCAACTGTAATAGCATAATTAGTAAAATATATTTAGAAAACATCATGGCCAGTTAGTAGTAACTATGTATGGTGCCAGGTGAGTACTAGAAATAGCAGGGGAATACTTTGTTTACATGATTGTCTAACTGCTGTGCTGTACACCCGAAACTAATATAAAAAATACGAATGTAAACTGTAATCGAAAAATTGTAAACATAAAAAAATGCAAAAAATATGGCCAGTTGTGGAGGAGCAGAGAAATATTTAGAGAGATTAAAAAGGTTAAAAAAGACACAGGAAAAATTCTTAGGGAGACAGATAAGGAAAGTGATATGGGGTAGAAAATCAGAGAGATGTAGGTGGAGCTAGAGTCTAGCCATGCTGCTTTGCATTACCATTTTCTTACTGACTTCCAGATTCCCTCTTTCCCCAGACCCTTGAGATAAGTTGCACTTTCTTCTCTATTGCTGAATCTCTCTGCCCATAACAATCACTTTCATTGGGTTACTGGGTACCGGCAAGTAGAACATCTCATTTATCTCTTCTCCGTGACAGAATCCCTGTCTTTTTCTTTTTCTTTTTCACTTCCCATTCTCTCGCTCTCTCTCTCTTTTTTTTTTCTCTCCATTTGCTGCAAAGTAAATGACCAGGGAGAAAAAACCAAATGAGTTGCACTTCTTTGCGATAAAAGGAAAAACTTGTGTGCTCTCAACTGTCATTTCTTCTTTATAGCTGGAAGTGCGTGAAGACCCCAGCAGCAATAAGGATCTGAAAGTTCAGTGTGATGAAGAAGAACTCAGGATTTACCAGCTAAACATTCAGATCCGGGAAGTTTTTGCAAATCGTTTCACTCAGATGTTTGCGGATTATGAGGTGTTTGTCATTCAGCCCAGCCAGGATAAGGAGTCCTGGTTTACCAACAGGGAGCAGATGCAAAACTTTGATAAAGTGAGTTTAATCTGTTGGGACAATGGTAATGCATGAAGATTTAACTGATGATGAGTTTTTCCTTTCATAATACAGATGACCCTTGAACAACGTGCGGGCTAGGGGTGTCAAACCCCTGCACAATCAGAAATTCGTGTATAACTTTTGACTCCCCCAAAACTTCAGCTGTCCCTTGGTATCTGTGGGGACTTGGTTCCAAGATCCTCACAGATACCAAAGTCTGCAGATGCTCAAGTTCCATAAAATGGTGTAGAACAACACATACTGCTGCATCCATGGATTCCCAGCTGCAGATCGAAAATATTGTTTTTGGTCTGTGGTTGGTTGAATCCATAGATGCAAAATCTTGGAGTATGGATGAAGGACCAGCTATATATTTATTGAAAGATACGTGTGTAAGTGGACTTGTGCAGTTCAAATGTGTATTGTTCAAGGGTGAGTTGTATTATATGCTGGAAACAAGTTTATCGTCCCTCTGATCGTGATAAAATGCAAGGTTTGGTTGCTTTGGAACAGAGGTCTAGTTCTTACTATTGGGTGATTTACCTTCAGCGTTAAAAAACAATGATGAAGAGATTTTGCTGTTTGCTTTTCATAAACACCTAGGAAACTTCAGAGAAGAATTATCCTATTGGATCCTTTGGATGTGTTGCCTTCGCTGGTCAAGGCTGACATACCCTTTTCCGTTTTCCAGTGATGACTCTCTGTTTCCTTGTCCCACCAGGCATCTTTTCTATCCGATCAGCCTGAGCCCTACCTGCCTTTTCTCTCAAGATTCCTGGAGACCCAGATGTTTGCTTCTTTCATTGACAATAAAATAATGTGTCACGATGATGATGATAAAGACCCTGTGCTCCGGGTTTTTGATTCCCGAGTAGACAAGATCAGGCTGTTGAATGTTCGGACACCCACCCTCCGCACATCCATGTACCAGAAGTGCACCACTGTGGATGAAGCAGGTGAGGCCTCCTTGTTGCTGTACTTTTCAGCTTCTTGGATTATGTCCCTAATGTGTACCTGTTCCTAAACATGCCAGCTTTCCCTGTTTCTGCTTTTGTGTAAGTTGTTCCCGTAGCCTGAAATGCTCTTTCCTGTCTTTTTTGCCTGGTTAACTTTTTTCATCCTTAAACACTGTGTCAGCTAGGAATTGGTCCTGCTGTAGGTAATAGAGAATCTAATCAGCAGTGGGTTAGACAGATGTGGGGATTATTTTTCTCAAATTAGCAAGAGTGCAAAATTGGTGTTTGCTGGTGTTGGTTCATCTGCTCAACAGTGTAATCAGGAACCGAGGTTCTAACTTTATACTCTGCTGTCCTTAGTGCATTGACTTTTATATTCATGCTGTTGGCTCGGGTTTACAAGAGGCTTTCTATGTTCACATTCAGGGCAAGAAGAGGGGAGGTTGCTACCGGCTGTATTTCCCTTGTATCAGAAAGCAAAAGCTTTCCCAGAAATTCCCAACAACTTCCATTGTCTCATAGGCCCGAGCCATGTTATGTGACCATACTTAAGTGCAAGGGAGGCTGTGAAAGCGAGTCGTGAATTGGATGTAATGTTACCCTGAACAATACGGGGGTTCTGTTAGCAAGAAAGGAGGGGCAAATGAGTTACAAGTAAGCACTTGGTAGTGTTTGAGGCAAAAAGCTGGCATGTTTCCTCCGTGAAGCCCTCTCTAGTGCCCCGAGGCTGAGCTGGTGCCTTCCTCCTTTGCTCCTGTGTTGCTTGTTCTTCCCTGTCCTCTGTAGTCTCTGTTCTTCTGAGCTGTCTGTGTCAGAGGATGTACTATGTAGGATTCAAATTATATTTATTGAGACTTATTATATGGCCCAGAATAAAAAACTACTATACTTTTTTCCCCTGATCTAGAGAAGGCAATTGAGCTACGTCTGGCAAAAATTGACCATACTGCGGTTCACCCCCATTTACTTGACATGAAGATTGGACAAGGAAAGTATGAGCCAGGCTTCTTCCCAAAGCTGCAATCTGATGTGCTTTCCATTGGGCCGGCCAGCAACAAGTGAGTTAACTCTGGGGATTCCCTGATCCAGCTCCCTAATCACAGCTCCCTCTGAATTTCATAAAGCAAATGTGGAGGAGAACCCAGACTGTCCAGGTCATTCACTTTTTTGAACAAGAAAATGGGTGACAGAGTTTTATCATTTCCTGTCTGCACTGTACAAATTGGGATACAGATGGGTTGAAATTATTTTATGACTGAATCCCGTACAACATCTAGCTAGCATTTTATCTTCAGTAAGTGGTGGTTGAAATAATAGGAGTCTGAACTGAAAGTAGATAACTTAGCAGGATTGCTATTCTTCAGTTACTTTTGGAGATGAATGTAAACAAAGCCCAGACAGAGTTGGTTGAGCATAGTTCCAAATCTACATGTGAACTTTTTGAAGATATTTGAAGAGAGGTATGTCTGTGTTCCCTGGGGAGTTACCTCTCTGTGCCCAGTTATTGATCTTTAAGCTATTCTTCCTCAAGGTCTCTGAGCTATCTCTAGTGACTTCTTGGTGGTTTTCCGTGCTCAGCATTGGTCCCTAGATATTCAAGTTTTCTCCTGTCATTGGGATGTTACTAATTGCCTGCTTTGATTTTTTTAGGTGGACAAAAAGGAATGCCCCTGCCCAGTGGAGGCGGAAAGATCGGCAGAAGCAGCACACAGAACACCTTCGTTTAGACAATGACCAGAGAGAGGTAAGACATTTCAACAATGACAAGGAATAGGCCTTTTATCCTGCTACACTCTCATTTTCTTTCCTATTTCGTTGGCTTCTGGTCTGATCCAAGTGTCCTAGCAATGACCTCATCTGAATATAGAGTGGAGATACAGTGACCACCTAACCAAAAAAGTACTTTGAGACCAAAAAACCAAGCAGGCAACCCCATATCTTGTAACAGGATTTGTTGTAGGGAAGTTACTAATCAGAGCAGAGGTTATCTGTGCAGACTGTTGGGGTCGCCTCCATTCCACATTCAGACATCTCTTCCCATAAGGAAAGGTTAAGAATAAAGTGAGTTCCTGAAGCCTGATACTGGGCCTAGGTTATGACAAATCCAGGACGTATGATGTTCTGCACCTGACAGCAGCCACTAACCATGTAGGTCCTCTCTATGAGCTAGGCCCTATTTGCAGGCACGCTCAGAAGTGATATCAGTGCTTAGAAGAGCGCCTCTCACTGGCCTGCCAGTACTCCCTCATGCACCATACTCCCTGGGGAGTGTGACAGGAACCTTAGAGGACAAGAGTCTGAAACTTGGGAGAAATCCTTTTAAACTTTGCGAGTCTTTTGTGTGTGGTGTGGTAGTAAAGAAGCACTTCTGTAGAGTTAGAAGGAAGAAACACTGAACTTGGGTTAGTGCTGTTAATATCTGAACCTGGGGAGAGGGGTACAGTTCCCTATTTTTTGTGTCTATCGATGTAAAACAGATATTCTTGAATTTCTGTCGTAGAGGAGTGAAGCAGAGGGATGTTACCAGCTGCGCGGGACTGAGGGTTCTCAATTGACGCCCTGAGTCCTCATTGCGTGTAAGCTGGGTTTCTCAGCTCTACTGTAACTTGTTCCCAGTGAAGCTTCCAATTATAAACCTCAAGTTAGAGACCCTGCCTTACTCAGTAGCAGAGAAGTTGTGAAAACTGGAGTTTAACCTTAAAAAACCTATGTCAGGAACTTCTCTTTAAGAAAATACCCTGCAAATTGCATTGTATACATACAAAGTCCTGTAAAGCATATTATTTTCATATGTGTCTGGCACCTCAGTGAATGGGAAAATAACATATTTTGCCTTTGCTTTATTTTAATGGAATAAATTAAAATTGCAAGGTATGGTTATAAATTTGTAACTGCTGATTTATAGGATAAGCTATGCGTAAGAGTTTCTGTGAGGGTGCTGTAAGGGGTGTTGGGTGTTGGTGTTATTTTTTTTTTAAAGCTACATTTTTTTAAAGTCTTTTTTTAGAAAAATATTTTATATAATTTTTAGGAAGAGGGGAAAGAAGGGAGAAAAAGAGGAAGAGAAAGATTGATGTGAGAAATATTAATTGGTTGCCTCTTGCACATCCCCTATTGGGGACCTGGCCTGCAACCCAGGCATGTGCCCTGACCAGAATCAAACCGGTGACCTTTTGGTTTGCAGACCAGCACCCAACCCACTGAGTTAATTTTAAAGTCTCCCCTGGGTCTTCCACCTCACCTCCATGTTACTTCTTTCAGCAGTGTTTATTGAGCACATATGCTTGGTCAAAATCATGGTAGTAAGCACTTTGAAATATAAAGATGACAAGGAGGTAGCCTTGTCCTCGTGGAATACCAGTTTATTAAGGGAGTAAAGTCAGGAACACAAATACCTTTAGGAGAGTAGTCTTTTTAAAGAGCCATATGAGAAGCAAGCCAGTGTTTGGTCACTAATTAGAGCAAGCAGAGGTTAGTTTTACCTGGGGTAATCATCAAACAAGACTTTTGGGTGGAGTTAAAATCTTTATTTAAGCCTTGGAGGATGATAAGATTGTTAGAGATAAAGAAGAGAATTTTAAGTAGAGGAAATGCAGGATCAAAAGCTTGGTGATTGTTGTGTGCAGAGACTGTGGACAGAATATTTGGAGGAAGGAGGTATTAGAAGCAGCCAGGTAGCTAGCAAGTTAGGAGGCAGGTAGCAGTAGTCCAGGTGACAGTAATTGAAGCCTAACCTTGGGGTTTGGCAGTAGGGGCAGATTGAGGGGCCAGACAGAATTGTGCTACTGGAATAAATATGGGGGAGGAAGGAAGTCGGGGGTAAAAATGTTGCTTGTGAATCTGGGACACTTGAGAGGATGTCAGTGGGCAGCTTACTCCATTTATAGTGCATTCTGTGTTAAAACAAACAGCATATGGAGAATCACCAGAACATTGTAGAACAGCAGAAAATACAGTTGGTGTTTGGAGCAAGGTTATATACTTTATACTAACAAAGATATCTTTGATATGGGCAGAGGAGTTAAATTCCTCCCAGCTTAGTGGGTAAAATGATTTTTTCAGTAGTACTTTGAGATTTGGGTAGGTTTGCATGCCGAAATATACATGCTGCAGCCATGTTTTGTTTTTACCTCTTGTGTCATTGAAGCAAAGGCAATTATAGCTCTTATGGACTACTCTACATCAGGGAAAACAGAATTCATAACATTTTCTCAGTTTTCCCCTTTTATACAGAGCTGCATGTTAAACTTTCTGCCCCAACTTTATCTGAGCCTAGGAAAGCGGCAGTAAGAAGGTGCAGGGTGATAGTGCCCTCTTCAGGCACCCATCAGTACGGTCGCCTATAGTCTGTGTGCATGGATAGTGTTTGATTTTTTTGTTTACTGTAGAAGTACATCCAGGAAGCCAGGAATATGGGCAGCACCATCCGCCAGCCCAAACTGTCCAACCTCTCCCCGTCAGTGATTGCCCAAACCAACTGGAAGTTTGTGGAGGGCCTGCTGAAGGAGTGTCGCAACAAGGTGAGCTGTGGACGGCCCTGTACGTATGCTAGTTCCTTTGGTAGCGAGGTAAACCAAGGCTTGGCTCTGACTGTTCTTTCTTGGTTTTAAAAGTATTGTTAATAAGAGACAGTATTAATTTTAAGATCCTGTTAACTGGAATTAAGTGTATTTGTTTTAAATAAAGTAAACCATTAATCAAAAGCAAGCGCACTTTGTTTGACATAAACTTAATGTGTATTCTTTAAAACTGAGAGATGTAGTTTTTAATTTTAGACATCTAACATTCCTTGAAATGGTTGTAGTCGAATTGTCTTCAGCAGATTAGTCTTACACATATGAAAATGTTTTTGCCTCTATATTAATTTGATAGCAGTGATTTCATATGTGTAGAAACAAGAATTTATGAATGCCTATTGTGTGCTAGGTCAAAGTGTTATTCAGTGTAAGCTTATTGTGGGTTTTTAAAAAGATTTTTATTTATTTATTTTTAGAGAGAGGAGAAGGAGAAAGAGAGGGAGAGAAACAGCAATGTGTGGTTGCCTCTCACATGGCCCTCACTGGGGACCCAGCCTGCAACCTAGGCATGTGCCCCAACTGGGAATCGAACCGGGACCGCTTGGTTCCCAGCCCGCTCTCAATCCACTGAGCTACACCAGCCAGGCTTATTGTGTTTTTTTTTTTTTAATTGAGAATTGATATACAAAAAATTGCACACATTTATTATTATTTCTAAAAAATTGTTAATCTGCCTGAAATTTATTTTGGTGTAAGGGCTGGGGATTTTTTAAAAGATTTTATATATTTATTTTTAGAGAGAGGAGGAGGGAGGGAGACAGGGAGAGAAACATCAGTGTGTGGTTCGCACTCATGTGGCCCCTCCTGGGGACCTGGCCCACAACCCAGTCATGTGCCCTGACTAGGAATCGAACCAACGACCCTTTGGTCAGCAGCCTGCGCTCAATCCACTGAGCTACACCAGCCAGGGCAAAAAGATAGTCATTCTTAATTTTTAATGTTTTAGTTATGAATGTAACTTCTTTTCTAATAAAAAAGTGGTCTTTCAACCAAGTCAATATGCCATACTTTTTAGGACAATTCAACTAACTTGATCTGTACCTACTATACCTTGTTTATTTATCGATGAGAAAAAAGATTTTCCTGCATTTTCAGATTGCGAGTGGTACTCATTTATAGGATGAAATCAAATATACTTTCTCTTGCAGAAGAAATTATTACTGTTACAAGATATATTGATGTATCAATGCTGATATATTTTTTAAAGATTTTATTTATTTTTTATTTTAGAGGTGGGGGAAGGGAGGGAGAAAGAGAGGGAAACATCAACATGCAAGAGAAACATTAATTGTGGGCCAGCCCAGACATGTGCTCTGGCAGGGAATTGAACCAGGGACCTTTTGATTCAAAGCTAGCACTCAGTCAACTGAGCCACACGAGCTAGGGCCAGTACTGATGTTTTGAATTCAGGTGTTTCAAAAAAAAAAGAGCTTCTACTGGTTCACTCTGAGCCATCGATATCTGTGATTTTCCATACATTGTTGTCTTTTCTGCTATCAAGAACATTGGTGATGCTGCCTTTCTTGAAAGAGGGCTTTTCTGTGGTCTCTGCGATTTGTTTTCCAAGCTGCTGACATTCATTCTCAGGTTTTGAGATGCATACCTAGTCAATGACAATGTCCTTACTTGTGTTGCCTGGTCAGTCAACAGTCAGTGACTGTGAAATACATTCCAGTTTCAGAGATGTTAATAAGCAGAAAAAGTACATCTTAGAATTGAAGAAGTATGGTAATCAGTCTGACACTGCCGAGTGCTGACTGGCATGTGGAGCTCCAGGAACTCTCGTGCTGTTGGTGGTGTAGGTTGCTGTGACCACTTTGGAAAACAGCACAGCACTATTTAGTATTCTTCTTATAGGTGTATTCCCTACAGACCTTTGTAGCTTGACCCAGGAGATACGTGCAGAAAGTTTATAATAGCATTCTTATAACACCTTTAAACTGGAAACAACCCAATACCAATCAGTAGGAGAATCGGTAAGTAATTTATAGTATGTTCATATGATGGAATGCTGTACAGTGATGGAAATGGACAGCGGTCATACCCATCAGTGTAGATGAATTGCACAAATACAAAGTTGAGTGAAAAAGCAAATCACAAAAGAAAACATCCTGGCAAGACTGAACTACATTGTTTAAGAATGTAAATATAGGTGATAACTATTTCCTTGTCAGGATACTGATTGCTTTTAGAGTGGGACGGTGATTGGAAGGGGCATGTAGGGTGTTTCAAAGGTATACATGAACAGTATTTTATTTCTTAACCTGGGTGATGGTTATAATACACAATGTGGTGTGTATACATCGTATGTATATGTGTATATAGGTGTGTGTGTTTATGTGTATATATACCTGTACATATACATGTATGTATATGAGATACATTTCACAATAAAAAGATTAAGAATAGTCACACTGGAAAGAAGTATGCCGAAAGTGTTAAGAGTTGTAGCTTCTGAAAGTAGGATTGGTGGTGATTGTCCACCTGATCTTTAAATTTTTATATGTCACAAATTTATAATATGATTAAATCTGACTTAAGTACTTGGACTCAATATTCAGGCAGATTTAGGTTCAAGGGTCAGATGTGCTACTTCCTTGCTGTGTGATTTTGACAAGTTATTTTTTCTTATCAGTTAAGTGACAATTTCCTTATCAATTAAATGACAACAATAATAATACAGAGTTATTTGGAAGCTTAAATGAGATAATGCAGTGCATAATATAGTACCTGGCAAATGACATTGGAAGCTGAGATTATCATTATACAATGCATATTTTTTTGTTTTTGTTTTTGTTTTACAATAAGCACTTAAAAATTTTTCCCTAAAAGTAAGTTATTCCTCCTCAATATTTTTATTCCCCTGATAGGTACTTCAGATTTATTTCTAGGGATTAAATGCCTGAAAGTTTGTTTAATAAGGTCAGCTAAACGGTGAGAATCAGAGAATGTCAGAGTGAGCATAACTAAACGGTTTTATTCAACTCTTTTTATCTCGTAAATGCAAAAACTGGATCCAGAGTGATGAAGTCACTTGTTCAGGGTCATACAGTGAGTGCTGTGTTTGTACCTTCTTTACTAAACTTTTAAAGAATGCATTTCATCGTAATGTGACCTCTGGCGGAGAATAAATACGCTTATGTGTCTGGTCTCACTCGTCTTGTCCGTCCAGCCCAGCAGATGTGCTGTGCCGGTGGCTGCAGCCCTCTGCAGTCGCCTGTGACCTGCTTGCTGTGGTTGTCTGATCTATGACTGCTTCCTCGTAGACCAAGAGAATGCTGGTGGAGAAGATGGGCCGAGAGGCCGTGGAGCTGGGGCATGGGGAGGTCAACATCACGGGAGTGGAAGAGAACACCTTGATCGCCAGCCTTTGCGACCTCTTGGAAAGGATCTGGAGTCATGGGCTGCA
Organism: Micronycteris hirsuta; assembly: GCA_004026765.1. NCBI lineage: Eukaryota > Metazoa > Chordata > Mammalia > Chiroptera > Phyllostomidae > Micronycteris > Micronycteris hirsuta. Next base: position 10,338 of record PVJI01015536.1, read on the forward strand.
AGTAAAACAGGTACTGAGTGTCTGGCCTCCCTCTGCCGTGCAGACTGCCCTCCCGTTTCACTTACTAGCATTCCCACACTCTTCCATCTGGTGGCTTTGAAGAATGGCACACGGTATATATATGGACAGCTTTTACTTCTGTGAACTTTTAAATTTGAAAAGAACTTGAAACATTATCAAAAGCAGTTTTATTCTGGACAAATTAGAAAATACGTATAAGTATCCAGCAAATATTTTCGGACGGCCTGCAGTGTGCTGGGCACTTGAGATGCCTCGGTGAACAAAACAGACCGAGATCTCCGCCCTTCTGCAGTTTCCGTCCTCTTGGTTTGAGGACAGTCTGCCACGTCTGTCCTTCAAAACGTTCCTACCTGCACATATACCCAGATGCAGGTGTGTATTTAAAAATCCAACAGAACCACAGTGAGATACCTTTTCACACCCACTAAGATAGCTAAAATAAAAAAGACCATGACAAGTGTTAGAGAGGATGTGGAGAAATTAGGACCTTCATACATTGCTGGTGAGAATGTAAAGTGGTACAGCCACTTTGGAAAATAGTCTGCAGTTCCTCGAAATGTTAAACTTAGCATTGTGACCCAGCAAGTCCACTTCTAGCTATGTATTCAAGAGAAGTGGAAACATATGTCTACATAAAAACATGTACACACGTTTATAGCAAGATGATTATTTTTAAAAAATATTTTTAATTTTTATTTTTTTTAAGACTTTATTTATGTATTTTTAGAGAGAGGGAAGGGAGGGAGAGAAACATCAATGTATGGTTGCCTCTTGTACACCCCCAACTAGGGACCTGGCCTGCAGCCCAGGCATGTGCCCTGACTGGGAATCAAACTGGTGACCCTTTGGTTTGCAGGCCAGCACTCAGTCCACTGAGCCACATCAGCCAAGGCACAACATTATTCTTAATAGGCCAAAAGTGGAACGTCCCAGATACCCATCAGCTAGTGAATAGATAAACTAAATGTGGTATATCCATACAATGGAATATTATTCAGTAAAAGGAATAAAGTATGGATACATGGTACAACATGGATGAACTTTGAAAACATACTAAGTGAAAGCAGCTAGTCACTGAAGACCACATATTATATGATCCTGTTTAGGCAAAATCATTGACAGAAAGTAGATTAAAAGATGCCAGAGGTGGGAGGGAGGGAGGACTAGGGGGTGACTGCTGACAGGTATGGGGTTTCTTTTTGAAGTGATGAAAAGGTTCTAAAATTAGGTAGTGGTGATGGTTGCATAACTCTGTGAATACACTAAAACCCAGATTTTTTTTTTTGTACTGAAAATTATATAAAGTGTAGATTTCATGGTAATATGAATTAAACATCTCAATAAAATTGTTTTTAAAAAATCCAATAATGTTTTGTAACTTGCTTTTTATTTTCACCTCATGATATTTTTTCCATGCCCTTAACTAATTTTTAGGTGATATTATAGTAAATATTTGAGAGCTCAGACTATAAAGCAAATAAACCTGGGCTTGATTTCCACTTAATCATTACATGAAACCAAGTAAGGTACCTGCCTTTTCTAAGCTTCCCTTTCCTCCTATGTGTGTTGGAATTTTGAAAGTACCCACCTCTGTAGGGTTCTCATGAGGGTTTGGTAATTCGTGTAAAGCACTAAGCCGAGAGAGCCTGATATCTGGGAGGTTCTCTGCAAATGTCTGTGGTTACTATTCTGTGTTATTGTATAGATGTGCCATGCCTGAATCAGTCCCTTATTATTGGTCATTTAGCTTATTTCTGATTTTTCAGTATTATAAATAGCACTGTGATTAAAGATTTTTTTAAATGTTAAAGATTGTGTATCACATCCCTAAAATTTTGAGAGTCCTGTTGTGTAAGTAGCAACACTATGAGCTTTGGAGTCAGAAAGACTTGGATTTGAATCTTAGCTCCACTGGATGACTTCAAGTGATTTGTGATTTTTGACTCTCATTTTCCTTATCCATAGTACAGAGTTAATAAAACTACCCGGCAGGGGTATTATGATAATTAAATGTAATAAAAATAAGTGCCAGGCATGTGGTGGGTATAGAACATATTACACTATTATTATGCTAGATTCCATGTGAAGAATTTGTTTCTTTCCTTTTCTTTATAACAAATAAGTACAGTATACAGAATTATTTTATCATTTCCCTTAAAGTTTAGCAAGCCTGGCACTATGGTTAAGTAAACTTTTTCAGCTTCTTGGTAAAACATATGCCCTCAAAACTTTTTAATGTTTGCCATGAAAATCTTGAGGCATTTTGAAAATAAACATACCACCGTGCGTTCTAACCCTGTCCTCCGAGGCTTGACATCTGTACTCTACAAGGATTCCCGCAGCATGGGGGGTTTCTTTTGGAATTCATTTGATCCCCTCTCTCAGTTTGAATAGGCAGGGTCTACTTGTTTCGTGAGAAACTAGTTCAGAATAATGGGGGCTTTTTGGTTCAGGTTCTATTTTCTGAGTCATGCTTTTAGAGCACTAAAAGTGTCACCAGAGAGAAGTGAAGGCCTGTGCTTGCTGGCTGGGTATGACCTCAGGGACACATGTACACTGGGATTGACCCTGCCTGTCTGTCTGGTTCCCGCAGCGTGTTCCTTAGACCTCCATGTCGCTGGCCTGTGTGTAGAGCAGCTTTTTGCTCTGAGACATCCTTTCAGTTATGTTCCAGTCCAAGGTTGTAGCCTGGTTTCCTGGTCAGAGAACTATCTTATCTCCCTCTTCTGGGGACACCTTACTGATCAACTACCCATTGTATCTTCTTAGAAAGCAGAGGGAACCCAAACAACAGCATTTGCTGCTAACTCCCTACTAAATTTTGTTGTTAGCCGTGGCTGTCTGCATGGAAGGCTGCCTGCAGCCGATTCTCCTAAGAATCTCTGTTGTCCTCACTACTCTTTGACTTTTGATGACACAGTCCAAGGAAATGGACATCCTACTCTAGTATTTATCTGACACTAAGAATTGAGGTTTGATTTTATACAAAGTTTTGTAATTTTTGCCACTTGGGGACTGGTAAGTGAAAAGGGGTCGTTTCTCACCCTTTATGCATTGATAGTTCTGGAGAATCTGGTACTATCTAAATATCATGTGGCCACATCCATTAGTGGGTAGTCAGACTATAGTGAACCTTGCAGTCTCTATCAGTCCCTTTGCAAAAGAGGAGAAAGAGTAATCCATGTCTCCTGTACTGGAAGGACCCCCGTGCCTTGTTAATGAGCTTCAGCCCAGCTGCTATTCTCTCACTCTTGCCCTTGCCCTCCATTCTTGACTAGTAGAATCACTGTGAGCCCAGGCATCCTGAAGCACAGTGACCTGGTGTTGCTCTTGCCTTTGGTTCTTCAGCATCACGTCATGGGAGGGCTCTCTGGTGACCAGCTGTATTTAGTTTGTATCACATCCACACAGTTCTTTTAAGGAGGCTGCCTTCCAAGTCTGCCTAGATGCTGGGAATACAGTGATGATCAAGTCAAAGACCTGCCCTTTTAGGAGCCTCCTCTTAAGGTCTTGATAAATGAATGGATGAATGGACTTCTGGAAGTTGAATTACTGTCTCAAAGAGGATGGCTGTCTTAAGTTTCGTTGTATTTTCTACATGTATTGTATTGATGGATATAACATCTTAATGTATAGGAGCTGTAACAGTGTATATAGGAACTATAAGTCTCTGATTTTGAGCATCTGTTTTTTTCAAATATTTGGTATTTCAATGAATAAAAGATGGTCTTCTCTAGTTTTAATGTGTTTTTTAAAAATTGCCATTGAAGTTGTTGGGTTTTGTTTTAAGCTGGTTAAGTATTGTAGGAAATCCAAATATGCAGCAGGTGTATGTCAACAGCTGGCTAATCTGTAGATGAGGGTTTTCTTCCATTTAATGCTTGATTTTCTTTACCCAGAAAAGATCAGGTTGGTGGATAGAAACAAAACAGTTCCTTGATATTCTCAAGGGAAACTCTTGAGATCTTAAAGTCTCACATTCATTCCAGACTTTAAACTTTCTTTAGAAGGTGTAACTTCCAAAGTTTACACGATCTCTTTCAGAAGCAGTCTGCATAGCAACGTTATTAAGAGCAGCGGTTCTGACATTAGACTTCAGCTTGAATCCCCAAACTCTACTCACTAGCTATGTGATCTTTTACAGCCTTTCACTACTCAGTTTGCTCTTCTCTAAAGAAAACGAAGGTAGGGACACCTACCTTACAGGATTTTGGGAGTGTTAAATAAAATATTGTATTTTAAACATTCAGTGTAGTTCACAGAAAACCTAAAGCAAGACATGGTAGCTTCTATCATTATTTATAAAATGCAGAACTAAAGTCATTTATAAAATTATCATAGCCCCAGACAAGTGTGGCTCAGTTGGTTGGGCGTCGTTTTACAGAGCAAAACGTCGTCAGTTCGATTCCCCATTGGGGCACATGCCTGGGTTGTCGGTTCGGTCCCTAGTTGGGGCACATTTCTCTCCCTCTTTTTCTTTAAAAAACATGAATAAAATCTTTAAGAAATCATTATACTAAATCTTACTACTAAAACAAACGTTATACTACCTTTGTATTCCATCAACTATGTAGTATCATTTACCATGAATCTGAAATAAAGCTTTTATCAAGTCACGAGAGCGCGCGTGTCCTGAAGGATGACTAGAAGGAGACGGAGCAGTTGCCTGGTGCCCAGCTGGGCTTCCTCGCTGCTTAGGCAAATTGCTGCCTTATGTCAGGCTTGCCGATGCTCTTCAGACGTGTGCCTTGGCAAAGTGACAAATCTATGTGACTCAAGTACAGGATGGGGCAAAGGAGGCTTACAGTTGTTCATATGGGAAATAATACAACAATTAATGAATAATAATACAAGAGTGAACTGTTTCATGTACTTAAAACCGTATGCCTACTTTTGCCCCGCCCTGTGGTTTAAACTGCAAGTGCCAAGGTTCTCTTGTGCTGGCTGCATCTCAGCCTTGCAGCTAAGAGCTGCCTTCCTGCAGGCTTCTTCAGCCGCACTTCAGTAGTAAGCTTCATCGTAGTGAAGACTGATTCTTCCCAGCCTGCACTAAGGGCAGGATGTCTCCATTTCTAAAAACGTTTTATTAAAAAAAGTTTATTGTTTTTAGAGAGAGGGGAAGGGAAAGGGAGAGAAACATCAATCGATTGCTTCCCATACACACCCCAACAGGGATTGAACCCACAACCTTTTGGTGTACAGGACGGTAGTCCAACCAACTGAGCCACACCGGCTGGGGCAGGAATGCCTTAAATATTTTAGGAAATTCACTAGCTGTCAAAGAATCTTGCAGACTGCCATAGAATCTTGCAGACTGTGCAAAGGTCATCATGCTCTACCCAGGCTGACCTTTAGCCAGCAAACCATTTAGAGGTTATTTGCTTTTTTCTTTCGCATCTCTTTGGATCGTGTCCTTCCTGTTCCCAGTTGGGGAGCATTTCCCTTTTCTTTATATTTCTCCAGGATTTTAGTAGGGGGATATATAAGGGGTATCTCCCCCCAGAAAGTGGAATTATCTTCTGGAGGGCAGGCCCTTTGTAGTACAGGCTTCCTGCCCCCCCTCCACCCCCAGGAGAGTGTTCTAGGAACCCATCTGTATCAATGCACCAGCTGGCATTGTTGTGAGAGGCTGCATTGAGCCTCAGTGAATTTCTTTGAAGACTCTTTCAACGCATTTGCCCCTTATATGATGGGTGATTTACGAGTGCGCCTGCCCACACCACGCTGAGTGTTCAGCAGTTTTTGACCAAAAATGGCATGACCCCTGTGCCCCACCCTCCCTATTCACCTGATCTCACCCCAAGTGCTTTCCCTGGATGAAAAAAGTCCTCAAAGGGAAACATTTTGCCATGTGGAAGAGGTGAAACAAAAAACAGCAGAAGCACTAAAGCATCAAAATTGACGAGTTCAAAAGCTATTTTGAGCAGTGAAAAAACTGTCTCGATGGGTGTGTGGCATCAAATGGAGAATGCTTTGAAGGTGACTGAAGTTTAAACATGTAAGAATAAATACACAAAAATTTTTAAAGATTTTATTTACTTATTTTTTGAGAGAGGGGAAGGGAGAGAAAAAGAGAAGGACAGGAGACGTATGTGAGAGAGGAGCATCAGTCAGCTGCTTCTCGCACACCCCCAACTGGGAACATGACCTGCAACCCAGGCTTGTGCCCTGAGGGGGAATTGAACTGGCAACCTTTCAGTTTGCAGGCCAGCACTCAGTCCACTGAGCCACACCAGCCAGGGCTAAATACACAATTTTTTAATAAATAAATTCCATGTTTTTTGGGTCCCCCCTCACGTGTGTATACGTTGCATCCAGGTATACACTGAGGTAAGAAATATTACAATAAGTCCTCATTTAATGTTGATAGATTCTGTGACTTCAAGTTAAATGATGTATAACGAAACCAAGTTTACCATTGGTCACGTGACATAAACAAGAGTTAAGCTTCTGTGGCATCTCATCAATGTTACAACGAAACAACATTGAACAAAATGTTATTTGAGGACCTGCTGTACAGATACTTTTTAGCAAAAGCCTGAATCTATGTGCTTAAATGATCTCTGACTCTGTTTGCTGGATGTCTTGGCCCCTGAAATCAAAACTGATAGGTGTTTTTCCCTTGTGTTGGTTCTAGGGGAAATCAGCCTTGTGGTCCCACCTGTTACATTATCAGGAAAACCGGCAGAGAAAACTCACATCAGGAAGCCTCAGTACCTCAGGTAAGACGGCCTCTGCACCACTGGAGGGAACTCCCTGCACCCACATCCCATCCCCTCCTGGGGAGTGACCGGCTGGAGCGATCCAGGCCGATGGAGCCTCTGCTCTGTAATGTTGTCTTCGTTACAGTTAAGCCGCTGGGCCCTTTGAACCGCAGAGCACGCCATAGCCATGGGGTTTGCTTTCATTATATGCCCTTTTGATCAGTGAGTTAGAAGACTTGTATCAGCAGGAGGCCAGTATTAAAATGACTTTGCTTTATTTTTAAATTGATTTTAGAAAGAGAGAGGAAAGGAGTTGGGGGAGACAGACAGACACAGAGAAAGAGAGAGGGATACTTATTGTTTCACCCATTTATGCATTCACTGGTTGATCCCTGTAGGTAGCCTGACCAGGGATCGAACCCGCAGCCCTGGTGCATTGGGATGACACTCTAACCAATTGAGTTTGAATGAGTTTGGGTGGTACTGATGTCTTGTGTTGGAAGCAAGCTATTTTCAGAGTCTTCTGTTTTATTTCTCTTAGATGGGCCCTGTGATGATCTCTCCTATCAGTAAGAGAGCCTCTTTGTCAGTGTCCTGCCTTGAGGCCTGGTGTGAATGAATCCTTACACTTCCTTTCTGTTTTTAATTTAATAAAGATATCAGAGTTGGTAGGGACCCAGAGATCATCTAGTCCAGCCCTCTTATTTTACAAGAGGAGGAAACTGGCATCCAGAGGGGAATTGAATTTACTCAAGATCACACAATTAATTGATAGAAGAGGCCAGATTAGGAGTCAGGCCTCTTGTCTCCTGGTCTGATGTTCTTTATACCGTCCTACAGTGTCCCTTCCAGGACAGCCCCCTCCTTCCTTTCCTTCTTGGCAGCATCTCTTTTTCGTGCCATCCTTCATTCTCTCTTCTCTGTCCTGGAGTTTGTTTACCTTTCTTAGATGTTCTCACCTGATGGTAAAGATCAGTTTAAATCGGGGACGAAAAGATAGGTGTAAACTCAGTGTTGTCTTTGCTCTTGAACTAGTCAGCCTCAGCCAGCACTGAAGGAGGGGAAAGTGGTTGGCTGGAAACTGGGTGCAAGAGCTCCCTAAATAATCTTTTAAGACTTTTTTGTTCAACTTTCTGTATATGAGAACAAGAGTCTTCTCAGGAAGGCTATAGAAGTTACTGCCAAGGGATAAACTGTAGTCAGAAATCCTCAACAGGTAGGTAATCAAGGTACTAAGTTTTAAAGGGGCCAAACATGCAGATGTAAATATATTTAGAGGTCCGGTTTTCTGGAACATGGTCTTTACACATCCCGTTGGGTTTTTTGAGGCAGGGGTAGGACAAAAGTAGTTGCTCCAGGTGGAAGCTCTGCTTCCCTGGATTATGACGAGAACATGCCAGATTAGGAGCCAGAGGTTCTGACTTTGCCACTTGTGACTGGGGCAAAGCAGCTAAACCCTCTGAATTTCAGTTCCCTCCTCTGTAATACCTTCTTTGGCTATCTTATAAGTTGTTAGAGAATTAAATGAGATAATGTGTATAAAAGTATTCAATCTGAAACCTAGTGGATACTCTATAAACATTCATGAAATGATTGATCAGAGTGTTACCAAAGCAACTAGCTGTTTTCTATAGAAATTTGTGATTTGAGACAAGAAAGACAGTCAGCTATTTGGATAGTCAGATCTTTTTGGACATGACCAATTTTTTTGTTCTAGGAATACTTGTTGACTCAGAACGGAGGAAGTCTGATGCCAGTTCAGTCATGTCTCCCTTGAGAATTTCCCTCATTCAGGATATGAGGTCAGTGTGGGCTCATACATAATAAGCCACCCAAATCCTGTTTCCTGTTGCTGCTATGTGTCCACTTTGAATAGCAGGGCCTCAGTGACCCGGGTGTCTGCAATGTCTCAGTGAATCGGGAAGCTCCTCTCATTGGTCTTGTGCTTCCTGATGCGTTTGTAGAGCTGTATAAACAGTTGGGTTCCCTGACAGTTTTTGAGAATTGTATCACCTAGGGGCTCTGGGGTTCACCAGACTTTTACCGAGAGCTGTACTGTAAATCCTCCTTCCCCCCAGTGCTTTGCCTTTCTGGCGAAGCTGCATGGAAGCCTAGGATGCAGGGAACAAGAGAGACGTACTCTCCCAGGATGGGATAGACTGCCTCACTAGGTCTCCTTTAGCTTCTCAGGGGTGGTGTTGGTAGTGAGTTCATCTCCCACCTGCCCTCCACTTCCTTTTTTTCATTCCCCCTTTAGGCATATCCAGAACATCGGGGAGATCAAGACTGATGTGGGAAAGGCCAGAGCATGGGTGCGACTATCCATGGAAAAAAAGTTACTTTCCAGACACCTGAAGCAGCTTCTCTCAGACCATGAGCTGACCAAGTAAGGCCACTCCACCTGGAGTAGAACCAGGCTCTCAGGAGTGGTGGGGGGATTGGAGACCCCTGTGTGGGGCTGGGGAGTAGTCCGTGTGTCGTTACTGCTGTATTCAGCTAAACTCAACTTGCACATGAAGGTTTTGAAGCATTTCTGCTTCTCCCTCTCTATCTGCAAAAGAATAATTCTGCTATATTCGTTCTCCCTACCTTCTCAATATGCATGCCCCCAAATGGTTTTCTGCAAGAGGTAGCGAGAAGGATGGGGTCCTCATTGGCTACCTCAGATTTGGGGGGCCCCTCCCCTCCTTGCTGCACTCAGGTACCTCTTGGTTATGGGTATTTTCTTAGTCTCTTTTCTGACCTGGGGAGGAGAGGATTGGAGGATTACAAGAACACTTCTAAGATATTCCCTTACCTCTCTTGTTCTTTCCTGAGCCCAGGGAATGCCCACAGTAACCAATTCCTTGCTCTTCCTCTCTGGACCTTGCCTGAGTCTCCTTAGAGCTTAAAGGGGCTTTCAGATGCCTGTCTTAGGCTCTCTCCCCCCTCACTTTTCACCCAGAAGGTGGGAGGGGAGAGCTTTTAAGGCTCTCATACTCCCAGGGACCACTAAACCTAATAGTTTCCTTCCTTTGATCTTATATTTTTTGCATTCTTTCTGTACCCAATGTGCTAGAGGAGGAGAAGGGAGGAGAGATATGCCTCCTCTCAGCGTTTTTCTGTAGATAGTATTTTTGGCTCTTTCTTCATTGGCAAGCCTGCTGGGCATTTTTGTGTAGCGTTTTCTTAGGCATCTTTCATGGTACCATTTATTACGTGACTTCCCTGTGGATGATAAAGCAGAGGAGTGGACCTTGGGACAGTTTGTGTGAGTCAGTTGATTAAAGCTGCAGAATCTGTTTTTATTCAAAGTAGGAATGTATTTTTTTAAGACTGTTTATTGCGTGTGTGTATAAACCACAGCAAGACACCAGGTTTAAAGCCTTGATAGGTTAGAGAGCTCAACCCGAGAAGTTAGAAATAGCAATTCTTAAAGCACTTAAATGTCAGGGACAGAATGATTAAGGAATAAAATTTGAAAATTGAGAGGATAACTAAAAGAGAACAAGCGATCGTGTAAGCCTGGCGTTTGGAGGAGAAACGTTTGCATGCCAGATTCTGGAGGACAATTGTATCTGCAGCTGTGTGGGCACCAGGGCCCGAGGGCAGGAATGTTTCCTGCTGGCCAGTGTGGGTGTCATCTGTCAGAAGAGGCTGCAAGTCAGCAGGAGGACAGAGAGGCATCTGAGAGAGGGCCAAGCACAAGAACTTCCAAAGTCCAGGACAGTGGGCAGATGAGCTTAAAGGCCTGAGCAACAGCCAGCAGAGCACAGACCTTAGTGGGGAGGCTAGTCTTGATTTCTTTAAACTGTAGTCCTGTTAGAGGAGGTTAGCTCAGAATTTACTTACTGTGTAGTAACTTCTCACTTGGTTCTGACCTCTGTGCTACTCTAAGTGAGCAGAAAATGAGGAGAGCTTTGCTGCTGTAGATTGCATTTTGGATGGGGCTTAGGGAGAGAGAAAGGGGCCCTTCATCAAAACCTGCCCACTCTCGCCCTGGCTGGGTGGCTCAGGTGGTTGGAACGTCATCCCGTAAATTGAAAGGTTGCAGGTTTGATCCTTGGTCAGGGTACTTACCTAGGTTGCGTGTTTGATCCCGTCGGGTTGTGTGTGGAGGCAGCCAATTGATGTTTCTCTCTCACATTGATGTTTCTTTCTCTCTCTCCCACTCCTTTCCTCTCTCTCTAAAAGCAATGGAAAAATGTCCTCGGGTGAGGATTTAAAGCAACAACAAAACACTCGCCTACTTTTCCATCCTGTCATCTCATCTTTTTCTTCCATTTGTTTAAAGCTCCAGTCACATCATACTCTACACCCTTCTCAGAATATCTTCAGCCCTTTCAGGACCTAATCTGAAGTTCTCTTTGCCAAAGTTTGCCTCGACTTCTCAGGGACCGGGTCCATTCCCTCTGGGCACCCTTAGCATCTGTTACAGTAGTAGTTCATCCCTGTTTTACCACTATGGGCTGTATTATCATTATCTAGTTGTTTACTTTAAAATGTGCTTTCATTGATGGCATGAACTCTGTACCTTTCCCATGCAAAGCATGTTGTCTAGCACCTAGTAGGTGTTTAATTGTGCACATAAAATGTGTTCATAGCTGCACAGACAGGAGGCATGGGCAGCTTTGGGGAGTATATCTTGATAGAATGTTTCTGAGTCTCTGGGATTTCCAGCTAGACTCCAAGACTGTTTTGTAGCTCGGAGATGGGGTAAGGTGGAGACAGGGTAAGGTGATGATGTATTTATTCTAAGGAAAGAACTTAGTTAGCCTTTACATAGTGAGCACAAACTTTTTTTCTTAAACCTGTCTGCAGCGATTAAAATGATGTAGTGCCCCCTCTCCCCCTCGACTTTGAAACTCACTTTGCATGGCATGACCCTGTACCATCATGCTCTCTTTTCCCCTTGCTCTTTCCAGGGTGCCGGCTTCCACGGTCCTCCGTTCTCTGCTTGCACACCTGTTCTCTTTGCTCTCTCGCTCAGTGTTCTCACCGATCGTCATGACTTCTGTCACTGCTAAGCAGGTGACTACCACGTTGGAAGCTCTAGCTCTGACGTTTCTTCTGAGCTCTAGTTCTACATTTATTTCCATTCAGATACCTTACCTTTACCTAGACAGAACAAAGCGAGTTTCACAGAGTCTTTAGCATCATCTTTTTTCTCAAAAAATTTAATGTCACCATTATTCTCTCTGACCATCCTCACTCTTGCCTACCTAGGTTCAGAGTTTGGAGTCATTTTGACCCCTTGTTCCACATTGCTTTACTTCCCACATACACACTGCAGGCCCTCAGCCCCTGCCTCCGTACCTACTGCCTCTGCCTAAGTGCACCCTCATTCACATGTCGCCCCTTGGCTACACTAAATTTTAATTTCTTGAAGTCGATTGTCACTTTTCCTTTACTTCTAGGGCAAATTGCAGAAACCTATTACTTGTAGGGAAGATTGCAAACTCCCTGGCCTAAATATTTAGGGCCTTCCTTCATTTGGCTCTAGCCTAACTTTTCAGCCTCATCACTAACCGATCACTTTCCTGAGCCCTCGGCCCCGTTCAGACTGTTTCCGTGCCCTGTCCTCCTTCTGCATGCCTGTCTAAAACTGGGCTGTCCCTCAGGCCCCCTTGTTTTAGGACCATTGACGCTATGGCTCTTTAAATCTCCAGAGAGCCTTTCATTTGGCAGCTCATTGTGGGGAGTCTTACAATGTGGCCTTTACCTGATTTATTCACCTAGATTGTGTTGGAGGATAGGTGCTTCGCTCTCTAGCACCAGCACATAGTAGGCCTTGGTTGGTGAATTACCTGTTGAAAGTATCTTATAAGCCTGACTGGGTAGAACCTCACAGGTGTGCTGAATCCCGTACCTCTCGGGCCATGGTGATTGCAGTCTTGGCAGCCAGGATAGTTACCTTTTTTGTGTTTGTTTTTTTGTATTCCTCTGAGCTGAGGGCTTGTGCATTTAGCTCTCTGTGTCCCCTCTGCTTGGAGAAGGTTTTGCTGAGCAGTTGCAGAGGGCCTGCAATGTCAGGCAAAGGAGTTGGTCTTTGATGAGTAAGCAGTGAGGATGGGGGGTGGTGATGGAGAAAGTTAGAAAAGGGGAAGGACAAGATCAGTGTAGCTCTTCCTTGCCCATGACCTGGATCAGTCCCTTCATTGCTGTTTTTCGTCTCTGATGCATCCCTGGGCTTACCTGTGGGTCTCGGGTCCGCTGGGGTCTGAGACTTGGCCTGGCTGTGAGCGGTGATCAGAGACCTCCCGTCATTGCTCCTCCAACACCACCCACTGGGGGGACACCTTAGCTAGGAGCCTGAGAGGGCCTGTGTCTTCCCTGAGGGGATTTCACATCAGCCCTCAGTCTAAGGAGGGAGACCCACGACTTCTGACACTTTACGTTATGATAACATCAACCGTTGGACACAGGTAGAGTTTGGTCTTTGTTGTTCCTGCTGTAGCTGAAGCCACTTTCCCTGTAGCCCTCCGTTAGACAGAGGAACTGCTTTGTTCCTTTTCAGATAGCTCTAAAGAACTTAAGGCTTGACATCTTATTCTTTCCTTAGCTGTCTCCTTCAGAACTGAATCATTCTAGCCTTTTCCTCTTTTTTTTGGCTGGGAGACTGATGTATTGCCTCCTCTCCGACAGAAAGTTGTACAAGCGCTATGCCTTCCTGCGCTGTGACGACGAGAAGGAGCAGTTCCTCTATCACCTCCTCTCTTTCAATGCCGTCGATTACTTTTGCTTCACCAATGTCTTCACAACTATCCGTGAGTAGCCCGTGCTCCCTGCCAGCCTTCTCAGTTCCGGCCTTTGTAGCCTGCCTGAGGCTAACTCACTGTCCCCTTTTTAAGAAAGAAGGTGATCACTGTGCTTTCTGTTTGCCTTTTGCTTCTGTGGGGGAGAGGCGCATTTGTCCCCCTTGGAGGTTGTTTTTTCTCCGAGGCTTCTTACTCTTGTTCTGAACTGGAGCTCAGTCCTTTGGGCCATCTGTTGTCACTGTGGTCCTGGGCACTTCTCTGGGAGCCTAAGGCAGTGAAGGTGGGGTGGTTTGAGTGGAGGGTGAATTCTCTGTGCTCTCTGCGTGCTTGTAAAGACATTTCCCTTTTGTTTTGGGCTGAGAGAGTCATTGGGCTTCACAGATGTTTTAGAACTGCCCACAGGGAAAAACAACTCTTCCTGAGGTAGCAGGAAGAACTCCGGGTTGCCGAGGGCGACTTGGGTCCAGGCCCTAACTCATTATGTTTCTGTGAGCAGAGTCTACCCCTGCTGTGGGCCTCAGTCTCCCTGTTTGCAGAGTAAGGACGAGGGTTCAGTGTGGTTGGAGGAAGGCTTCTGGAGCCTCATCTGTCTTTGGTGCCAAGATGTTGGGTGGGGATGGTCTCCACATTTGCCCTGTAGCTAGATGTTTGCCCTGCCTCAGCAGCCCTAGCAGCATGGACTCTTGTTTTGAAAGGACATCCATCCTCCCTATTAGAGATGAGGGCTATAGGCTTCAGTAGAAGCAGCAACGAACGAGAATTTAGGAGACCTGAGGGAAGCTAATTCCCTCTCAGTGCTGCAGAAAAGGCACTGTAATACCTGCATGGTCTCCCCCAAGATGGCTAATGGCGTTCCTGAGATGATAGATTGAAAAGGGCTCTGAAAAGCAGTTCAGGACAATGTCGAGTTGCTGATATTATTTAAGGAACAGGTTGACTTATCTCTGAGCCTGTACATGGGCTTGGATCTTTGATGTTTGGGTGGGGACCCTAGGAGGAGTGACACTGAGGGGAGAGGGGTTGGCTTACAGTCTGAGCCAGCCAGAGACTAGGTCCTAGGGACCTGCTGCTCTGGGCTCTGCCAGGCTGATACAGCAGGGGCCGCCAACACACCAGCGTACCTGGAGCGGGTCAGGACTCTCTCAGGTATGGGAGGGATTCCTGACCCCCCTCCATGCCTTTGTGGCTCCCCTAAACAGTGATCCCCTACCACATCCTTATTGTGCCGAGCAAGAAGCTGGGGGGCTCCATGTTCACCGCCAACCCATGGATCTGCATCTCGGGAGAGCTGGGGGAGACACAGATCCTGCAGATCCCCAGGAATGTGTTAGAGATGACCTTCGAGGTACGTGTTGTCTGGGAACAACAGGCTCTGTGGGGATCTGAGTTTGCAACAGCTGCTTTTCTGGAGCTTTCTGCAGGGTTTTTGGAGGCTCTGTAGAGTGTTACGCATCAGCAGAGCTGACCTGTCTTGAGATGATCAGAGGCCAGAGCCAAGAGTTGACCCAAGAAAGGGGGAGCCTGCCCTGTCTAAACAGTCTCTGGCTGGAAGGCACTCACCCATGTGAACATGCATGCCTCCCTGTCCGTGGTGTGTTGAGAAATCCCCGAGAGTTCTTTCAGCTGCTTGGCCCAAGTGTTTACCGAGACCTCTGAGTCTCAGGCTGCTGTCCCATTTCCAAAGCTGCCTGCTCCCAGGCCCCATTCTCCCTCTGCATAGCTGCATCTTCTTTCTCACCCTCGTGAGGTGGTGCTGTACTGCCAGCTTTGCTGGCAGGTGGAGCCCTGAGCTCCCTCCTTGCTAGGTTGCAGGCAGCCAGTCAGATTTCTGACTCCAAGGAGCACCACTGTTCTCTCCTATTTTCTTTTCCTACTCCAACTTCTCTACTTGGCTGTTTTCTCTCCCAGTGCCAGAACTTGGGGAAGCTCACTACTGTGCAGATAGGCCATGATAACTCTGGGCTGTACGCCAAATGGCTGGTGGAGTATGTGATGGTCAGGAATGAGATCACAGGACATACCTACAAGTAAGTGTTCCCTCAGCTCTGCTGTGAGGTAGAGGGGCAAGGTGGACCAGGGGCTGTGTTTGATGCTTGGGTATATGGAGAGTTTGGCTCCGCCTTATGCACCTGAAAAAAAAATAGAGGGAGGGTTTACCAAGTGAAGATGTGTGGCATTGCTGTGGCCACCCATCACTCAGGTGGCTTCCCTGATGCTAACCATGGGATGGACGAGCAGGCCCATGAGCAGTAAGGGGAAGGACACTGGAGGAGCTGGCAGCTCTGACGGGCCATTACCTGACTCTTAGGTTTCCTTGTGGCCGGTGGTTGGGGAAGGGCATGGATGACGGAAGCCTGGAGCGGGTCCTAGTTGGAGAGCTGCTCACGTCACAGCCTGAGGTGGACGAGAGGCCCTGCCGGACGCCGCCCCTGCAGCAGTCTCCCAGCGTCATCCGCAGGCTTGTTGCCATCTCCCCCAACAATAGGCCCAGTGAGTGGGAAGCGAGGCTGGGCCCCATGCTCCCCAGCCTGGGAAATGTGGGCAGATCTCTGGGAGCCCTGATCCATTAGCCTAATCCCAGCCTGTGCAGCTGCCTCAGGAACCACCTCTGCCCACAAAGCAGCCTCAGGGGCTTTGGCACTATCCCTAAAGGCCCGGAAGGGTGGGGAGAGCTCGTGGGGGCCGGCCTGGGTCCTCTGTCTTGTACATGATACTGGAGAGGCGAGGGGTTACTTTCTGGCCTTCTCTTCTTGGTTCCTGGGCTTCACAGCCAAGTCTTGGCTCGCTTTTGGTTGCCAAAAGTTCCAGGCTAAAAATGGAAAATAAACTTTACCAGCATCTCTTAGACAGAACTCTTAAGATACTGGCTTTGCTTTTTTCCTGAGGTTTTAAGAAGAGCTGGCTCGGCAAAGTTGGGTGGGTGAGAGCCGCTCTTCCCAAGGTCCAGGCTGCCCTGCCTTTCCCGTGGGCCCTCCTAGTTTCCTCAGTCTCCTGCCCAGTCAGCTAAGCACTGTGTGTCTCTGAGATTGGTGACAGATGTCTGCTTGATTTTCATCAGAGCTGAACACAGGGCAGATCCAGGAGTCCATTGGGGAGGCTGTCAATGGCATCGTGAAGCACTTCCATAAGCCTGAGAAGGAGGTGAGTTTTCCCGTCCCCCAGCCCAGGCCCTGGTGCTGAATCAGAGAATAGCGTTGTTCCAGGCCCCTGTGCTTGGACAGCCCCGAATGTAGAGTGTGTGCCTCAGTGCGTTTGAGGTTGAGCAGATTCTTACTCTGCGAGCCTCTGCCTTGGGTCACCCTGTTTTCCTTGTGCACCAGTGACCCAGCAGAGTCCCTGATCCTCTAGTGAACAGTGTGTATTCCTGGTTTTTGTTTTTTTTTTCCAGGATTTGCCTGGTCACCCAGAATAATGGCCACACTGGCTTTGTTCCCCTAGTGGGGACCCACATCCATCATCTATTCATTTGTCCATTCATTCAATAGCTATTCACTGAGAGCTGTTTTGAGTTAGGCACTGTGCCAGGTGCTGGGGGAATAGACAAGGGTCCCGCCTGTCTTTTGCTGCCCTCCCAGCTGTGGGTCGTGGGTTGTGGGTTTGGGGACGCAGTGGTGGGAGGGCAGCTTGGCTGAGGCAAGCCTGTCACTCTTCCCTGTTTCCTTACTAGCGAGGCAGTCTGACGCTGTTGCTTTGTGGAGAGTGCGGCCTTGTCTCGGCCCTGGAGCAGGCTTTCCAGCATGGATTTAAATCTCCCCGTCTCTTCAAAAATGTCTTCATTTGGGATTTCCTGGGTGAGTTGGACTAGGATGTAAGAGGGAAAAGCATGCAGAGACATGGGGACTCACCACCATAACATGGGTGCTAACCGCTGGGGTCCAAGGTAGAGAAGCCAAATCAGGTGACTCACATTAGGTCTGTTGTTTACCCTGCCCCTTCCCAAAGGCGATGATAGAAGCCCTCCTACCCTTTGCCCCCACCTCGTGAACTGGACAGAAAAGGTCCTTCCTGGGCGTCTGTTGTACAGGCTTAGTCATGAGTCCTCGCACTTTCTCCTCGTAGATCTAGCAGGCCGGTTGATAGCATCGGAGCCCAAGTCCTGTGTTGCGCCCACTTGGAGAATTTTTTTGAATATATTTTTAAACTATATTTTATTGATTATGCTATTACAGTCGTCCCATTTCCCCCCCTTTATTCCCCTCCACCCCACACCCCCTCACATTCCCCTCCTTTAGTTCTTGTCAATGGGTCATACACATAAGTTCTCTGGCTTCTACATTTCCTATACTATTCTTAATCTCCCCCTGTCTGTTTTCTACCTACCATTTATGCTACTTATTCTTTGTACCTTGTCCCCCTTTCTCCCCTCCCACTCCCCTGTTGATAACTCTCCATGTCTTATATAAATCCCTTTAACATTTCATATAATAAAGGCTGGGTGATGATGAACTCCTTGAACTTGACCTTATCTGAGAAGCACTTTTTCTGCCCTTCCATTCTAAATGATAGTTTTGCCGGATAGAGTATTCTTGGATGTAGGTCCTTGCTTTTCATGACTTTGAATACTTCTTTCCAGCCCCTTCTTGCCTGTAAGGTCTCTCTTGAGAAGTCAGCTGACAGTCTTATGGGAATTCCTTTGTAGGTAACTCTCTCCTTTTCTGTTGCTGCTTCTAAGATTCCTTATTTTTAATTTTGGGTAATGTAATTATGATGTGCCTTGGTGTATTCCTCTTTGGGTCCAACTTCTTTGGGACTCTCTGAGCTTCCTGGACTTTTGCCAGCTTGGGGAAGTTCTTCATTATTTGTTCAAATAAGTTTTCAATCCCTTGGTCTTCCTCTTCTCCTTCTGGCACCCCAATAATTTAGATGTTGGAATGTTTAAAGATGTCCTGGAGGTTCCTAAGCCTCTCCTTATTTTTTTGAATTCTTGTTTCTTCATTCTTTTCTGGTTGAATGTTTTTTTTTCTTCCTTCTGGTCCACACCATTGATTTGAGTCCCAGTTTCCTTCCCATCACTATTGGTTTCCTGTACATTTCCCCTTATTTCACTTAACGTAGTCTTCATTTTTTCATCTAATTTGCGACCAAATTCAACCAATTCTGTGAGCATCCTGATTACCAGTGTTTTGAACTGTGCATTTGATAGGATGGCTATCTCCTTGTGGCTTAGTTGTATTTTTTCCTGGAGTTTTGATCTGCTCTTTCATTTGAACCATTTTTTTTCTCTCAGCGCACCTGTTATATATAAGGGGCAGAGCTATAGGTGTTCACCAGGGCGGGGCAACCCACGTCACTTTGTTGTGACACTGTCTGTGGGGAAAGGTTCTGAGAGGGAACAATGGTGCTTGCTCTGCTCTCCGCCAGCTTTCAGTCACTTCCCCTGCTACCCACAATCAGATTGGACCCTTCTGTGCTAATTCCCAGTTGGGTGGGCTTGTGTACGTTCTAGGACCCTGTGGGTCTCTCCAACGAACTCCCCTGTGAGGCTGGGAGTTTCTCCTGCTGGCGCCTCAACCCCCACAGGTGTTTTCAATCAGTAGTTTGAGGCTTTATTTCCCCGAGCTGGAGCCCTGGGCTACATGGTCTGTTTCACTTCCCAGCCTTTTCTCCCGGTTTATATGCGCAAATGCGGGACCACCTGCTCCATCAGTCTTGGCCCCACTGGGTCCAGGTTTCGCTGGCCAGCTGTAGCGTTGCCCGCGCCACTCCACAAACCACTTTACCGAAAGCCCCCTCTGCCCGGCTCCACCCTACTTACCTGTCTGGATGAACATGTCTTCTTTAAGTCCTTGGTTGTCAGATTTCCATACAGTTTGATTTCCTGTCAGTTCTGGTTGTTTTTCATTTTTAAATTGTTGTTGTCCCTCTTTTGGTTGTGTGAGGAGGTACAGTGTGTCTACCTACGTCTCCATCTTGGCCAGAAGTTCCTCACACTTGGAGAATTTTTATGCAGCAAGTTTCTCCTCCATGAGTGTTTTCAAATCTTAGATTGGGGAAAGGACCATCTTTGTATGGTCCACATAAATTTAAAAAATAAGGATAAGGAATGTAAGGATCACTTTGAAAGGTGATTAGTGTCATCACAACACTCACGTTATTCTTGGTAAATTATTTATGTCAACACTGAGAGGCCCGTGGCAGGTGGCCTACAGGGATAGGTTGGTTTTAAGAGACTTTGTTGTTGGCAAGCTTTTCTCCTCTTCACAGAAAAAGCACAAACCTATTATGAGACTCTGGAGCAGAATGAAGTTGTTCCTGAGGAAAACTGGCATACAAGGGCCCGGAACTTCTGTCGATTTGTCACTGCAATCAACAATACTCCCCGGAACATTGGCAAGGACGGCAAGTTTCAGATGCTGGTGTGCTTGGGAGCCAGGTACTGCAGCCTCATGGGCCGGAGGACATAGCAGCCAGCCTTGGCGGGGCTGCTGCAGTCCCGGTGTGGTGCAGGGGGTGGGCAGTGGCTCATGAGCAGATGTTCTTGAGCAGGTGAGGCCTTAGAGGGCTTCCCGGAGGCCCTTACTTTCCTTTATGTACCATGCATATGGGGGGGATTCCCGGGGGTGGGGATGAGAGTGTGTGTAACTGGGGAGGAAAGGCCGCATTTTGATGGGAAGGAATGGAAGCACCCCACTGGTGAAATTTGAAAGAGTACATCTAGTCATTCCTTCAACAGACATTTGAATGTGCCAGGCCTTGTGGTGGTGGGAACAGAGATGGTAGGAATAGAACTGAGTAAAACATGGCCCCTACCATGCAGAAGTTTACTTTTCCCAAGTGCATACAGTACAAGGCAGAAGGTTGTGAGAGTCCAAAAAAGAAGTGCATGTGTATCGGGTTTGCTGGAAAGGTAGAGGAGAAAGATCTGAGACGGCTTCAGGGAGTTGGCTGTGCGGGCAGAGCCCTTGAGGAGCTGGGGCAGAGAATCCTTCCCTGTTGGGACAGAGTTGTTTAACCACGGTGCTGCAGTGATATTAATTTGGTGTCATAGATAGTAAGCGGAAGAGTAGGCAAGATTTTTAGGGGCTATTCTAGTAGGTCAGTGAGAGCATGAAAGCCAAATAAACTTGAGGCGGTAGTGTTTTTAGGCTGTGGAAGGGTAGGAAACAGACTCTGGAACCAGATTCATAGGTTCATAGCTCACATCAGCCCCTCGCTAGCTGTGTGATCCCAGACAAGCTTCTTAACCTGTGTGTACCTTAGTTCCTTCTTCTGTAAAGTGGGAATTACAGCAGCACTAACAGCACCTGCCTTGTATCATAGGGTTAGCCATGACAGGTGAGCAGTGTCTGGCCCACGCTGAGCTCTGTGTGGGTGTTAGCTCTCAGCATTATGTTTGGTGGTGGTAGCTGTGGGGAGGAGTGATTGGCCATGGGCTGGAGATGGGCTGTCAAGGTGAAGTGGTGTCTGGTTGGGTTGTCGAGGGTGGGAGGGGTGGCAGGGATGGGGCTGATTTGGGTCATATTGGGTTGTCCCCTGGGGCTGGGCTTCCTCCGTGGGAGCCTTTTAAAGCCATGTAAGGCCTCTTCACCAAGCCCTATTAGAGGGGGAAAGGGGCGTGTGGGGAACTATCTACTTCTCCAGCTTCAGACTTTGTTCTGGGAGCGATGGAGCAGGTTTCCCCTTGGCCTTGCACTAACGGTCTCCCTTCCTTTGCCCTCTGACCCACCTGGACGGGTCCTGCCCTGCCAGAGATCACCTCCTCCACCACTGGATTGCCCTGCTGGCCGACTGCCCCATCACTGCACACATGTACGAGGACGTGGCATTGATCAAAGACCACACACTTGTCAATTCCTTGATCCGCGTGCTGCAGACTTTGCAGGAGTTCAATATCACGCTGGAGACGTCCCTGGTCAAGGGCATCGACATCTGACCTCTCGACACCAGCCGGCAACAGACTGAGAAAGACTCACCCTGCAGCTCCGACCCGTCTTCCCACGGGACTTAAGCGAGTTGTGCAGGAAATGGAGAGGAGATGTACACTCACTGTAAAAAGGAAACTAGAGGATTTTTGGAATAAATAATCTATTTTAGAGTTTATTTGCTGATTTGCTTTTTACACACTTTCATGTGAAAGAGTGACAGGAGAGGGACACGAGGTTGGTGCCGCTTATTTTGAAGCTGGTGCCCTCCCTCGCCGGGACGCGTGCCGGGGCCCGCGGCCTCCCTGGGCCGAGGCGGCAACGCGTGCGGGGCAGCGCTGCTTCCTCGCCTCGCTGCGTTGACGAGGCCATTCCACATCGTTTTTAAACTAATGTTTTCTATATTAACATTATTATGGATATTTGGCTTTCTCAGGCCACACAGGTGTGCTGAGTGGAAGCCCCAAGCCCCAATTGAAGGGATTTTTAGTAGTGCCTCTGCAGGCACTGACAAGTCAGTCCCACATCTTCTCTTTTTCTTTTTTTTCTTTTTTTTTGGTCAGTATTATTTGGGAAGAAGACATGCTGAGATGTATTGTTGTGCAGAAAAGCACGTTTCCTCTTGGCACGCAGTTGCGCTGAAGTAAACATAAGCATGTTTTAACAGGTTTTCCTTTTTTTCGTATTATTTATTTAACCCTCCATTGTGTGTTTTAAGTCTTTCTTTTTCTTTTTTCTTTTTTTAAGGAAAAGAAAAGCTTGTCACAGTCTAACTGGCTATGTTATTGTTAAATTTACGTTGTTTTGCAACTTAGAAACCAGCTACAGTATGGCCCACTTAATAAAACACCTGAAACAAAACTGCGTGGGTCCCGGATATTTACGAGGGTTTCTGAGCAGTGGGCGATGGAGGGGGCAGGCGGGCTGTCTGAGAGGTCGGGGCGCAGCATCACTTCTCTCCCCGTCTGGCTCAGGGGCCTGTGACTCCGGGGTCCTTCTCACTGCAGCACCGGGAGTTTTCATAGCTGTTAACTCCCCTGGTTGAGAGGGATGCAGAGAAGGGTCACTTTCCTGAGCTACAGAGGAGGCGGCGGAGACACAGACGGATGCAGGACGGGCCATTTCTTGAAGGGCAAGGAAGACCAGGTGTGGGAACACAGGGCGCTTGAGATCGTGTCTGCCCTCAGGGAAAAGATCTCTTTCTTGAGACAGGGGTTTACTTTTCTTGGGATGGCAGGTGATGCGGCTTTACGAGAATCTCGGGAACCAGCTTCCTTCCAACCAGCTTTCTTCCATTTTATTCTTCAACCAAGCTGCTCTATAGAGGCAGGGAGCTCCAATGAGCAGGTGGAACACCTCAAACCAATCAGTGCCCCCCTTTTTTAAAAATTTTCATCTGAGGCTATGTTTATTGATTTGAGAGAGAGAGAAACATCGATATAAGAAACATCAGTCGGCTGCTTCTTATATGTGCCCCAACCGGGATCGAACCCACAGCCTTTTGGTGCATGGGACAACGCTCCGACTGACTCACCCGACCAGGGCTCATTGTCCTCTTTTGTGTTTCCCTGATGTCACATTTGCTGTTCCCTCTGCCTGGAATGCCTCCCTTTGTTCTCACTTCTTGCCCATTGTTCAAGCTTTACTTTAGCAGTCATCACTATAAAGCCTTCCTTAATTCCTGCTGGGCACCGTTAATCGTTCCCTCAATGTGCTCCGGTGGTTTCTCAGGTGGTGTTACTTCATCGCCTGCTTTCGCGTTGGGCCCACTTTCTACACTGAGCTCCGAGAGGGGAGAGGGGGTCTCTTGTTCATTTTCATCCCTGGTGTCTGGCAGCTGG
Organism: Micronycteris hirsuta; assembly: GCA_004026765.1. Lineage (NCBI taxonomy): Eukaryota > Metazoa > Chordata > Mammalia > Chiroptera > Phyllostomidae > Micronycteris > Micronycteris hirsuta. The sequence continues at coordinate 33,503 of PVJI01015536.1, forward strand.
TGAGATTTTCCTCCCTGGTGTCTGGCAGCTGGTGAGTTCCTAGATAAGGATTTTTGAAGAGGTGACGGAGGAGACTGGAGGCTTCTGAGACAGCTGCAGTACAGCATCCTGCAGGCAGAGGGTATCAGTGGGCTGCACTGCAGCTGTCTACCCGAAGGCCAGGGGGACTCGAGTTTCTCTGGGAAGTGGAGGAGGGAAAGTGAGGAGAGGTGGGCTGTGGGCCTGGAGCAGGAAGGGGGATCTCTGGCTGGACAAGGAGGGCAGCGTGGACCTCAGTGAGCAGCTGCTGTGGGCCTAGGCCAGAGACGCTCTTACACAACCCCTCTCTCTTTTCCTCACAAGTTGCGAGGCAAGTGATTATCCCTGGTTTACAGGCGATGAAGGCAAAGTTCAGAGTTTAATCACTTGTCCACAGTCACACATGTTGGATATGTAGTTTGCAGTTGCCGGAACTGTCTCCCTCCCAGCTCGTGGCTCTTCTGATGTCTACTCCCCTGTCCGATGCCGGTCTCTCCTGAGATGGCATCAGAGTGACCTCCCCTGACTGCTCTAAAATACCAACAGGTCAGTCTCAGCCACTTTTTATCCCCAAATCTGTTTTATTTCCCTTCTTTACAACTATTATATTCATTATTTGCTAATTCAAAATGTAGGTTTTATAAGGGAGGGACACTGTCCACTTTGTCCACTAAGTAGTAGCTGGCACATGGTAGGTACACGGGAAGTATCTGTGGGGTAAATGAATTCATTGGCAGTGGTTAAGATCACAGACTAGGGAGTCAAAACCCTTAGGTTGAATCCTTGCTCTGCTACTGTCACCTAGAGCAAGCTATCTAAATACACAACTTTCCTGAACCTCAGTTTACTCATCTGTAAAATGGGAATAATAATAGTGCTTGCATCATAGGGTTGTGAGGACCAAATGGCTCTACCTGTATGTCTGCAATGGGTGGGTGTGTACTAAGTGCTTGATAAATGGTGGTGGTTATCATCAGCCTATCGTCGTAAGCCCTGTGCTGGTTGCTGACGGAAACCCAGACCCCTTGTCCTTCAGGAGCTGAGAGGCAAGTGCTGTGAGGGAACCCAACACCCAGGGAGGTATCGACCGTGACGGTTCTGCTCAGGGTAGAGGAATGTCCGGAGTGGACACTGCACGTAGAGAGATCAGCAGGAGCAAAGGCATTGTTGGAGCTGTGAAGGTGCTAGAGAGCGGAGCTCACCGAAGCCTAGTCCAGGTCAAGAATGGAGCTTTACGGGTCTCCCCGGAGCTCCTCCGTGCTCCTCCTTCCCCATCCCAGGCCCAGCTACCTCCCTCCTTCCAACTTCTTACAGTTTACGGTAATAATCACTCCCTTGTGTTTGTTTTATCACCCAAATATGCATCCCTACACACTATAGTTTTCAGTCTCACTTTTTAAAAACTTGATACAGTTTTTAAGTTTTTTTTAAATCTGAAGGGTCCCTTGTACCCTTTCCTTTTCTTACAATTTATCTGTTGAAGAACCTGGGTCGTTCGATCTGTAGTTTTCCACATTCCGGATTTTGCTAATTTTAATGCTGGTGGTGCAGTTTACCCTTTCACCCTCTGCATCTTCTGCAAACCAGCAGCTGGATCCAGAGACCTGAGTTGCCGCAGTGTTGATGAGACTCTAGGTGGTGGCGTGCTCGTTTTCCACTGAGGGGCACGTCGTGTCTGGTGTTCACTGTTTTTTTATGTGAGCAGCCACGGATGCGCAGTACCTGCATACTGAAAGTAATTCAGTGGGGGGATGCAACATGGAGATATTCTAGCCCATCATTTTGTTTTAGTTTATTAGATGGAGTAATTTTATAAAGAGATGCTTTCCCTCCTCTATTTGATTTCTCAGAGTTTGTAGAGGATAAATGGGTAATTCTTTTATTTATTCAACTTTTAAGATAACTGGGCTGGTTCCCTGTTATCCTCAGAAGGTGGTAACTTTGAAAGACTATTATGATGAGCTCAGGGGCTTAAATGTATTTGATGGGTTTTATCCCATTGCAGTTATTAGTCATCATCGTTCCATTTTGGCTGCGGGGAGCTTTGTCAAGTTGGCCCCTGAGTTGTTTGACACAGCCCTGGCGGGTGCCTGCTGGGGTTTCAAGATGCCACAGGCTCATCTTGTACTAGACTTGGAACCGTTATTTCGCTGTGTTTTACCCACTCCTGATCTATCAACATAAAGGCAGCCCTGCCACCTCCTGCTGTTCAGGCTCAGTGATCTTGGCCAAGATGGTGACTGTTTTTGGGGGGATTTTTTGTCAGCTGGTCCTCAGACACAAGGCATCCAAATTACCCTGATGACGGCCAGAGCTTGATGTTCAATGTACCAGGACTTACAGAATGTAGTTCTGCGTACCCTGTGTACTGGCAAGACAGTACCTTTTTGGGGACCAGTACTTCGGACCCTGCAGAACCAGGAGCTAAAAGAACAGGAAACACAATGTCCCTCAGTGGGTCCTTGGAAGTGATTGTAAATGTGTCCACTCCTGGTTCTGCCCCTTGGATCTGGGACCTATGTATCCTTCCTTAGAGACACAGTACCACATGCTAGTCTCTGATTTAATGCATTAGATCCTGAAGGCTGGCCCCCCAACCTTGCATAATATTGCCTCAAATTGTTGAAGTGAGTGCTTGTGCCTTCGGTGGGCCATTCCAGTGCTCGTTGAGATTGGCGGCTTCTGGAGGGTACAGTGTACATATGACCAGTAAATCCTGCTATCACGAGCCTACTCCCTAACTTTCTTCTTTGTGAAATGGGTGCGCTGGTTCGATGCCGTGCTGGATGGAATTCCACACCTGAGGATCAGGTGTTCTCGAAGTTTCTGGATATCGGTGCTATCCCAGGTTCCATGGGCAGAAAAGGCAAACCTATCTTTGTGTGGATGAACTGCTGGCTCTCCCAGGATGGAAGGGGCTTGATATAGTTGATCTGCCACCGAATGGTTGGTTGGTCTCTTCAAGGAATAGTGCCATATCTGGGGCTCAGCACGGGATTCTTTTGTTGGCAGAGTGGACGTTCAGAGGCAGCAGTAGCTTAGATTAGCCTTGGTACGTGGGAGTCCACTGTCGGGCCTCTGCAGAGTCTCTGTTCTGCCACTGCGACCAATTCTGTCCATGTGCCTACTGTGCCAGCCCCAGTGTGTCCAATGACAGAGTGCCTGGGTCATTAATCTCCTTGGTCATTTGGTTTTCTCCTGTGGTGAGTGCTAACGTGTAATATAAAAACCTTCATACTTTACCTGCACCTAAAACGCCTGTCCATGCGCCTCCGCCAACACCTTCTTGTCCTCGGTCTTCCAGACATTTCCTTTCCAGTTCACTGACTAGCGGGCCGGACCACTGGCCACTGCCCAGGAATGTGAATGTAGCCTCCTGCATCTAGTTCTCTTTCCATAACCAGGTGCACCACTTGATCATTGGGAAGATGCTTCTCTTGCTTTCCCTTGTTTCCTGCTGTCTTTCCAGGCAACCCCTGAATGTGAGCGTCAGACAGCCACTGTCCACTGTTGGCTCCCACCCACACACCAAGCTGGCCTGTTAGCAAACCAGGCTCAGTTGCCATTTCCTTCTTACAATGAACTACTGCTGAGCGCACCTACCTTTATGACTTGGCAGTTCTGACAGAATCCAGTTCCTAACGGGAAGTCCCGGATGTGCCGTCACTTGGTGTTCACGGTCTAGCATACGTTCCTCACGGTCAGGCCCACTGGGGTCAGCAGCCTCGTGGAACCGCACACTCCTGCCTTGGCCTCCACGCCCTGCTGCTTGGCACGGAGCAGGACCCCGTGGGCAGTGGCGGGGCTCGTGGAACTTGGTGTGCACACTTGCTCGTGGGCTGAACTCCTGACCTCCACAGTGCTTCTCTTACTAAAAGTAATTTAATTATAAAAGCAGTACATACTCATTCTAAAAAATGCACAGTTGTTACCCACGTAATGGGGAGTCAGAAGAGCTAGCTACAGCTGCTTGTTCAAGTTGGAGGTGATGACTCTTAAAAGGGTTCTTGATGGTTTTTGGATGTGAGAAGTTAAGATTTTCCTGCTGGAAAAAGCAGGTTCCATGAGGGAGACCTTGTAGTCTGCATAAGAAAACTAAGGATGTGAAGGATTTGGCATTTTGATGGCAGGTGAGGACATAGATTGGGGCAGGGGGCAGAAGGAGGGGCACCTAGAGAGGGGCCCAGCCACCTGCGAGAGAGGAGGGTCCGAGAAGGAAGTCCAGTGAGAACCTCCCCGAAGCAGGGTCAGCCAGCGCAAGTAGGAGCAGGGCCACCCTGCGGTTGTGAGCTGTCTGCAGTGCCACCTAGGGCTGTAGCCCCTCAGTTGTGCCTCGAGTAAGGTATTCTTTGGGGAAATCAAGGAAAGGGGACAGTATTCCACATTTGTGTTAACTGGGGACAGAGAGAAGGAAACGGCTGCAGAGAGCGGGATGCCCTGGAAATTGAGAGCGGCAGGAAGAGGAAATGGGAGTAAACATGACAACTAAGCACCTGGAAATTCGCACCAGGTTCGGGGAGAGCATTGAACTTTGCACAGTATGTCGGGTGATTTCAGGCAACTCCACTACATGTTACAGAAAGGATGGAAGACTTGGGGACACAGAGATGGCAGACACCGAGGCGATAAGCGTCAACAATAGGAAGTTACCATCCCTCCACACCTCACCCCACAAACATTTCGGCGTAGATAGCTTCAGACTTTTTTCTACACACATATATACTTCTACGTCTAATTTTAAAAGCGGGATTTCATGCGCACAGCATTTTGCCGTCTGCTTTTCCCACTTAACATGGTGTTATGAACGCCCTTTCATTTCAATAAATATTCATCTTGGCATCGATTCTAGGAGCTGTATAGTACAGAGCCAAGGCTTAATGTTTTGATTTTAGCTGTTTTTATAAACATTGGACATACTCATGGTTTGAGGAGTCAAATAATTGTATAAAATTTGCTCTGATAAATAGCAATCCCTTCCTTACCCACTCTCCTTCTTTGTCCAGGGCAGAGACTATCACTCTCACCTCCATTTATTTTTTTTAAGGTTATTTATTTATTTATTTATTTATTTTTAGACAGAGGGGAAGAGAGAGAGAGGGAGAGAAACATCAGTATGTGGTTGCCTCTTGCACGCACCCTGCTGGGGACCTGGCCTGCAATCCAGGCATGTGCCCTGACTGGGAATTGAACCTGTGACCCTTTGGTTCTCAGGCCGGCACTCACTCCACTGAGCCAAACCAGCCAGGATCTCATCTCCATTTTAGCTAGTTATGTTGGTATTTACTCCGGTGTCTCTAAATAACTGGTTTAGAATTCCTACTTACTGATTTTCCATTGTAGGTATCATTTCTTGATTTCTTGCTATGGAAGTTGAGGATTTATCTCATTTTCCTCCTACACTGCCAGGACACATCTCCCTATTCTCCTGTCCTCCTGATAAAATGTTACAGTAGGTGTGGTTAGACCAGTGTGTAGAGCTTACATTGTTACAGTTATGTAAATGCTGTTGATAGCTGCGTGGTGTAGCAAAATATGATGAATTGTCACTTCACACCACAGTGTTTGTTTTCTCTGGAGTAGGTTGGGGTTTTCCAAAACCAACTCTGAGATGAAGTTCAGTGAGTAGGATGTGTATTAGGGAGCCCTTAGGATCAACACCTGTGAGAAGAGGGGAAGCCTGGGGATGGGGGTGGGGTGGGGATGGGAGGGGAGTGGGGGAAGGGAAAAGTCAGGGTTTCAGGCAGGCCAGAGCACAGCCCTGCCGTCACCATCGGAGCTCGGGGGTAGAGTGGCCCTTCAGAGTGGTCCCTTCGGACGTTTTTTAGTTTGCATCAGATATCCTGTACATTTTTCTCTTTTTAAAGAAGACTCTCCTGACTCTCAGACCTGCCCCAGGCTGGACTAGTGGCTGCCTTGGGCCCACGGTCATCCTGGGCTCTCTCCTCACTGTTCTTCTGGGCTCCAGGGCGTGTCGTGTGGAGGTCCTGGCCCTGTTCTCTCCAGCACTGAATGTTCTGTTCTCCTGGGGCCCATGCCTTCCTCTTTCTTGGTTTTATTCCCTTGTTTTAGTGGAGCACATCTTCCAGTAACATGCCTGGAAAGTTAATGGAACAAAATTTTTTGCGATATTATGTACACATAATGTTGTTATTCTATACTTACATGTTCCTACTTTGGAAAAATACAATTTTCATGCTTGAAAATACTTTTCCTCAATTTTAAATGCATTATTGCCTCATGCTTTCTAGCTTCCAGTGTCGTTGCTGAGTCCAAAAAACCACTCTGATGTCCGACTCTGTATGAGCCCTGTTTTTGCCCCCTTCTGGAAACTTGTAGGATCTTTTTTGTTTCTGGTGATGAAATGTGCCAAGGAGTGTGTGTCTTTTCATCCACTGTAGGCACCTCGTGGACCCTTTCAATTCATTTGGAAATTCATGGGCTTCCATTCTGGGAAATTTTCTTAAATTATCCTTGGGTGTTTTCCTTCCCTTTTGATCCTCTGTTTTCTCTTTCTAGAATGTCTGTTATTGACATACTGTATGTTCTACACCTCCTCTTACCGCTTACTCATTCAGCCATTGTTTTATATTTTGTTTTCGGGAGATTTCTTCAGTTTTATCATTCAGCACTTTTTAAGTTTTTAAAATGAAACATAACACAAAACAATAGCATGCACAAATCACACATGTGTATGAAGCTTATTGAATTTCCACAAACTGAAAATACTTGCATAACTCCCGAACTCCCACCCAGGCCAAGGGACAGGACATTGCTAGTACTAAGCATCCTGCAACCCTCTCATGTCATTCATGTATATATTTACACATATATCTACATATATATGTGTAAAATCACACACTAAAAGATACAGAGCAAGACAAAGAAGAAGAAATGGATGAAGAAGAATAAGAAACAGCAAAGAAATCTACAGCTGAAAAAAAGATGAATTATAAATTATACTCTCACCATTTGGATCCTGTCTGGAGAGGGAATGTGAAACTTCGGGGAGAGACTTGCCCTTGGACCAATGAGACTATGGCCAAGAAAGTGGAATGTGCTAATTTATCTAAACCAATTTTAGCCCACGCCTGGAGATGGAATTAGGCTCAGTTTCCCCAAGCACATGGGTTGCTTAAAGGAGAGGTAAATACCTGAATGAAAATTGATGCATTGTTAGGAGGAGAGAAGGGGTGACAGATGATTAGGAGGCAAATGAAAAATGTCTACTGCATTTTTTAGTAAGTAAAATGGGCTTAATTAAGCCTTGACTACTCTTGGAGCCCCTGCAGCACAAACAGGTATTGGCAGAGGTTGCCCCAATTCCCAGGAACTAAATTACCCTTTT